>JAUPMG010042303.1:0-14205 GCA_031762675.1 Pachysandra terminalis | reverse complement strand
GGTAATGCTTCAACAAGCTGAAACACCAAGGAACATGAAGAAGGAAAGAAACCTAGAACCTATCAAGCCAATTTACTGAAGGCTCAAAAGACACAAAAGCAAGGGAATACTCCAAGAACTGCTTCAAACCGGAAGTGTTACAAGTGTGGGAAGTATGGACATCGTCACGGTGATTATCAGTTTCCAAAGGACCAACAGCAAAACTGATCACAAGAATCAAGGAACACTCAAAGCAAGGGTAGGATACGATGTTCCAACTGCAAAATAAGGGGACATTGCTAAGAAGATTGTTGGTTACCAAACAAACGACAGCAGCAAACTCAAAAAGCAAAAGCCTACACCATGGAACAACAACAAGACAAGGACATTAAATGTACTATTTGATCTTAGCAAAAGTTGATTGGTTAATAGAACATATATGAGGTAAGTATCTTAACTTTTCTCAATCAGGGATTATCGGAATTGTCTTAAGGGGAATAGAATGTAATAACCGGAAACTTTTATAGTGATTAATTTGTAATTAATTAAAATAGGAGTTAATTTAAGATTTTTGTAGTTAGCTACAGATTTAACTTTCACTGTTTGTGATTGGTGGGTTGCACTTTGAGAAACTAATGTGCTTCACAAACAATCATAACTCTCTAAGTTGTAATGTGTGGCCAATCCTGATAGGTATTAATTAATTCATTAATAAAGGTTTATAAATTATTTAAAATACTAGAATAAAGTATTAATTAATTCATTAATAAATACTGGAATTTACTATTTTTGAAAATTGGTTACTTCCTAGCCCAAGACCGAATAGGATTTATTTGTGATTTGTTTTGGTTTACCTATGAAGGACCTACATAAGAGTTTTGCTGTAGCAAATCCCATTGGAGGTTCAGCATACTAAGGGAAGGTATGTGAGTCTTGCTTAGTTATGGTGGTGAGTCCACATTACCAATTGAACTAGTTATGCTTAACATGACGGAATTTGATGTGATTTTGGGTATTGATTGGCTAGTTACATATCATGTGCAAATAGACTGTCATAACCAAATAGTGTCTTTTGTATCATCGGAGGGTAAAATTGTAAAGTTTAGAGGGTCTAAATTTAAAAATTTAAATCACTTAGCATGTTTAGACTTATGGACAACAGATGAGAGGGGAGAATGCGAGCAAATTCTGATAGTATGCCAATTTGAAAGTGTATTCCAAGACATACCCATTTTACCTCCCAAGAGAGAAGTAGAGTTTAGCATAAACCTAATGGATGGAGAAGACCCAATTGCACCACCGACTTACTGTACGGAATCTATTCAGTTGATGAGGCTAAGAAAGGAATAAGATGAGTTGCTTGCCTTGCAATTCATTCGACCAAGCTCATCACCATGGGGAGCACCAGTTCTGTTAGTGAAGAAGTAAGATGGATCTCTACGTCTATGCATCGACTACTGAAAGCTGAATCAAGTTACGGTGAAGAACAAGTACCCTTTTTCGTGAATAGAAGACTTGTTTCATCAATTGAAGGAAACATGATACTTTTCAAAGATCGATCTCAGATCTGGTTACCATCAGATACGCATCAGGGAAGGTGACATCCCAAAGACAACACTCTGAATGAGGTACGGATACTTCAAATTTGTTGTCATACCTTTTGGATTGACTAATGCACCAGTAGCTTTTATAGACATGATGCAAAGGATGTTCAGACCATACCTGGACAACTTCGTGGTGGTATTCGTAGACGACATCTTGGTTTACTCCAAAATCAAAGAAGAAAATGAAGGACATCTCTGACTTGCCATACAAACATTGGTAGATCACCAATTATACACGAAATATTTGAAGTGTGACTTTTGGCAGGAAGAAGGGAAGTTCCTAGGACACATTGTGTCTAACGATGGAATTTCAGTGGAAGCAAGCAAGGTTGAAGCGATACTAAGTTGGGAACAACCCAAAAATGTATCGAAGTTTGCAGCTTTCTTGGTTTAGTCGGATAATAACGTCGATTCAATGAAGGGTTCCCTCGCATCGCAGTACCTTTGACCAAACTCACAAGTAAGGACGTGAAGTTCGTGTGTGCCAGCGAATGTCAACAAGCTTTTGCAACACTCATGGAAAAGTTGGCAACAACACTAGTTTTGACCATTCCGGAAAGCGGCGTGAAGTTCGTGATCTATGCTTATGCATCCCTATTAGGACTTGGCAATGATATGATGCAAGAAGGGAAGGTTGTAGCCTATGTGTCAAGAAAACTCCAACCTCATAAAAGAAACTATCCTACACACGATCTGGAGTTGGCAGCCATAGTCTTTGCTTTGAAGATTTGGCGACAGAATCTCTTTAGAGGGGCCTTTGAAGTATTTTCTAATCACAAAAGCTTGAAGTAACTTTTCTCACAAAAAGACCTGAACATGCGACAACGAAGTTGGATGGAATTCGTCAACAAATACAATTTCTCACTTCAATACCATACAGGCAAAGAAAACGTTGTAACGGATGCACTCAGCCGGAAGCCTAGCAACATTGTAGCATACATGATGATTCAAGAATGGATGATGTACGAGAAGCTTGCTAATTTCAGCATAGAAACACGTGTAGCAAATCTAGGTGTAAAGTTATGCAACATCATTGTTAAACCTTCACTCAAAACCAGAAATATTGAACTACAAGCATAGGAGCCATGGATGCAAGACCTAGCCAATGTTGCTGAATGACCAGATTGGACCATGGAAGAAGACAGAAGCATTCGATTGAAGGGAAGACTTTGTGTACCACATGATGAGGAGCTAAGAATGGAGATTCTAGAAGAAGCTCACCATTTCTGATATTCTATCCATCCTGAAAGAACAAACATGTACTACGATCTACAACGAAACGACTGGTGGAGACGAATGAAGGTGGACATTGAAGAGTTCGTGACTAAGTGTGTGGTTTGTCAACAAGTCAAAGCTGAACACCAAAAGCTAGCCAGAACACTACAACCTTTACCAATTGGAGAATGGAAGTGGAGCACATCTCAATGGACTTCATCACGGGACTACCCAAGACCCGCAGCAATCATAACATGATTTGGGTGATCGTGGACAGGCTAACCAAATTAGCACACTTCATACCAAAAAGGACTTAATGAACACGAACGAATTGGAAAAATTATACGTGAAGGAGATCATTCGATTGCACGGAGTACCAGTCACCATTGTTTCAGATCGCGGATCACAATTTACTTCAAGATTTTTTTTGGGGGGGGAGGGGGGAGTTTGCAGAAAGCATTGGGAACTCAACTCATTTTATGCATGACCTTTCACCCTCAAACCTAGGGCCAAACAAAGAGAGTTAACCAAGCATTTGAAGACCTTCTTAGATCTTGAATAACAAAGAGAGTTCACCAAGTACTTGAAGACCTAGTTAAATCTTGTATTCTTTACTTCAAGGGAAGTTGGGAAGACCACATGGCACTTGTGGAGTTTTCCTACAACAACAACTGCCAAACAAACATCGGAATGACACCATTCGAAGCACTATATGGGAGACCTTGCAGATCATCATTGTGTTGGAACGAGGAGAATGTTCACATTCCCTTATGACCGGGGCTAGTTGATGAAACAATAGAGAAGATCAGACTCATTAGAAAATGACTTGCTATGGCTCAACATAAAAAAAAAAGAAGTACGTTGACCTGAGAAGATGGAAGCTTGAATTTCAAGTTAAAGACTGGGTTTTCCTCAAAGTTTCACCAACTAAGGGAGTATTCAGATTGGGAAGATCGGTAAGTTAGCACCCTGATTCTTTGGACCATTCGAGAATACTAAACGGATTGGAGAAGTGGCCTACAGATTGTAACTACCGTCTATCTTAGACTTAATGCATGATGTATTGGTGTCTCAATGCTAAGGAAGTATCATCCGGACCCAACAAGTGTGATTGATTGGCAAACAATCACAATCCAAGATAGTACAACATATGAAGAGGAGCCTGTAGAGATTTTGGATTGAAAGGAACAAGTCCAAAGCAACAAGGTGATACCAAAAGGTGAAGGTTCTATAGAACAATCACTGAGCATCTGAAGCAACGTGGGGACTTGAAGCTGACATGAGGGAGAAGTACCTGCAACTCTTCGTATATGGTAAGAAAATTTCGAGGAAAATATTTTCTTAAGGATGGTAGGATATAATAACCCTAACAAATTAATAGGGCTAATGTGTATATAATAAAAAAATAGGGGTTAATTTAAAATTTTAGTAACTTGCCCAATTATTTGGCTTTTGACCCATTGTAATTGAAGGGTTGTACAATTAGGAAACTAAGCTACATCACACACAATCATAACTTCTAAAGTTAAATGTGTGGTTAAGATCTTGTGGGAGATTCCAATCTCCAATTAATGACTCAGATCTAAAAGCTCACAATTAGTAAGTGATCTCTACAGAAAAAAGTTAGTAATAAAGCTAGGATTCTAAAACTAAAATAGAAACATAACCAATGAAAAAACAAAAAAATATGGGCTGGGATTTCAATCTAAAGGCTGAGATTTAAAATACACAATGAATGGTTGAGATTAAGAGTCTATAGTTACTAATCCTAGAGCTCCTAAATGCCAATATATGCATAAGGCGTTGGGAGGTTGATTCATCACTTGGAAAAGAAGAAGAAGAAGAAGAAGAAGAAGAAGAAGAAGAGGATCAAGAGGTGTAACTTCCTACACCAACCTTCAACATCAAGGTAAGTATTCAAGGATAACTTAGTTTATAGTTTTAATAGGTGTTCAAAGTTACTTTCAATTGTATGAAGTATTTTAATGGTTTTTACTAAGTTTTCCAAGTTTAAAGGTAGGATATGGTAAGTATGAATTAAATCATTTTTATAGATGTTTATTTATTTTATTTTGTACTAAAGTCAATGTTAAGGGGGGTTACTTAACAACGTTTTATGATTGTTATTGAAGAGGAGTCAAAAACAGGCCAAATATGCTAAATCGCAAAGTTTGGCGGCATCCTCGGCGCGCCGAACACCTCAACGAACCACCTACAAACCAATCGGCGTACCCTCGGCTCCTCTGAGAGCACGTCGCACCCCAAATTAGGGATTTTAGGTCCCTGGTTTTGTCACCGAAGCCCCACTCGACGCGCTGAAGGCACGCCAGCGTCACGGAAGGAAATTTAGGTCCCTGGAAATGTCACCGAGACCCCACTCGTTGCACCGAAAGCACACCGAGCCTTACCATCTGATTGAAACCCAAACTCCCCAGAAAACCCCATGGAACCCCTCGGTGACCTCATCGGCTCGCCAAAAGGCTGTTGAAGGTACACCAAATCCTACTCGACGACCCCTCAGCTTGCCAAACAAGGACAAGTTGACCCGTTTGCTTTGAAAATTCATGTACATACGTATTTTATTCTCATTAGATTGATTCCAGCATTACTTTTGCTCAAATATGCGTATTTCTCTTACTCACTTTCTTATGGATCCTTTGGCTATGTTGATAGACTTGTGATATTTTGATATGTTTTATACTTCATGTTTAATTAATGTCCAGCATGCTAGTTAGCTATATTGCACAATGTATACATGGTTTGTATGCTTAGTTAATGAGCACAATCTCACTTGCACATCATTATGCCTGTGACCTTGGATTTGGTCTAAAGCTTGCATCATTTGCATGTGAATCCATACTTCTGGATTTTGAAGCTCATTTCAGAGATTATTATGATCTGGAAATCATAATAGGTGAGGATTGTACATATTCTGGAGTTGAGGGAATAACTATCCTAATATACCTATTTTGGTCCTATGGACTATAAATGAGTGATTCTTGTTGCTTATTGTTATATATGATTCGCTGAGGATATTTCACATTGGTGAAACCTTGGACTATTTCCCTTGATCACAAATAAGTGGGGGAATTGTGCCCACTAGCTCGAAGCTTCTCAAAACTATGATGCGCACATGGAATATCTTATTCTTGGTAATGGCCCTGTATTGGGGGATGGTTCGAGAAGACATCTTGCTCAAGGAAGGATCGATCTTGTGGGAACTTATATATCAACATTCAAATAGTTTTAATTAATTGCATTGCATACTAGGCTTGTTTGCTAGATCACACTTGGTGATTTCATATGATAGGTGCATAGCATGCGTACTTTAAACCTAGACCTCATACATGTTCAGCATAAACTATTCATGCATATTCACTCATATAATTGCTCACTTACATAATTTGTTCATAGTACTTGATATCGCATCATACATCTCATTATTCATTGTTTACTGGTATATGGATTACCATTGAAGAGTGGCATTGTCCCTACTTCAATTATAAAGTTTGTTAGACTTGTTTACCTACTGGCTAAGTGTAGCTTACGCTTTGAAGCAATCATATTTTTAGGAACTTTAGAGGAGGATGACTTGGACCACGGAGACCAAGCCATGGACACTTGTTTTTACAGGGCTACTGATTTTGTCGAAGAAAATAATTAGGTGTTATATTAGGGATTTTACTCATTTTTGCTAGCTTGCATGCCAAGGATTATTATTAGCCATTGTTAGGCTATAATTTATTTAGGGATTTGATTGAGCATGAAACTAAGGATTTATTTTACTTTCCGTTGCTATGTTTTTGGTATGTTTTGTTTTGTTAATTGAGATGTAATTAATTGAGTTTTGAATTATTTTTGGTATTATATATTATCTCAGTTACATTTTATTTATTTGGCAATGTATTGACAACCACTCCCATGTGGAATGGGGTGAGAGTTATATTTCAGAATTCTTTGGGACTCCTTTGAGATCTCTTAAGTTTGGGATGTGACAAAATTAATGATTAATTTAAAATTTTAGTAACAACTGTATTGTTTACTTTTGATCGATTGTAATTGGTGGGTTCTACACATAGAAAGGGGGAAGGGGGATTTGGTTGGCTATAAGAGAGAAGGCCAGGAGGAAACATCCAAAGCAAGAGAGAATTAGGGTTTTGGTTGAGAGAAAAGAAGAGAGAAAAAGAGAAAGGGAGAGATATTGTGTTGGGTCGACTAGAAGAAGAGGAAGAAGAAGAAAGGGGAGAACACATAGTAGGAAAAAAACACGTAATTCAATAAGATACATGTTTCTGATAATTCTTATGGAATTCTGATAGTTATTAATGCTTGATTTCATGTTTATTGTTAATATCATGAAGTATGAATGTTTGTAAGATTGATTTTATGCGTTTGTATGTGGATTTGACGTGTTGCTATGAACTGGGTAGTTTGTTGGATGATTACCAAGATTTGATCATAATAAGTGTTTAAAAGAATGTTTTGAATATGTTTCGAATGTTCAAATGTCGTTAAAAGGTATTTTCAGAAGTCTACATGTGTTTACAACTGGTTTGGGTTGTATTAGATTGCCTAAAGATGGATTTAGAAGCTCGCGGAAAAACCCAGAAAACCCAGATCTCAAGCAGATCAGCAGACGTTGGTCCACCAACGCCTCTGCTGACAGAGAGATATTTCTAGGCAAATTTTTGCTATTCAACAGGCTTCGGTCCACTAATGCCTCTGCTGATGACCCAGAGATTCACAGAGATCTCTTGGTCCACCGACCACTCCACCAACAAAGACTTAGTTTTAGTTCATTTTTTCTATTCGACATGATTCGGTCCATCGATGCCTCTACCGAAGACCCAATACAGACCCAGACCCGATTCCCAGAATTGTTTTACTTGAGTAACTGATCAATTGACTTGTAGATTGAATGTGGACAGTAAATAATATGTTGCATGAGATAAATATAGTTGATTATGCTTGTATGCCATGGAAAGGAATCTCGTGATGACTTCCTAAGGATTGTTCGGGTGAATGGGAGCCCGGACAGCTTCCGAAGGGTGCTATCCCTGGTTATCCAACTGATTGTGGAAAGGATACTTGTGATGTGGTTCTAAGGATTGTTTGGGTGTATGAGCCCTAGACAGCTTCCGAAGAACCATATCACCGGCACTCCTACAGGTTCATTTGATGTTTTGTGCGACAATGGATTAAAGAGATGGAATTGTTGATAGGGACGGGTAATCCTTTGGTACCAATTCCCAAAATAGTCAAGGGTGGACAATCCTTTGGTTTGAATTCCCAAAAATAGTTAGGGGTAACCGTTCTAGGCTGTTTAATTCCCTGAAAGGTTAGGGTGACTGTCCTTGGGTGTTTAATTTCAAGAAAAGCAAGAACTAGCTTCGGGAATTGAGCCCGGTAGGTTGTGAATCCTACAAAATCACGATATACAAGTGGGATGAATGAAGTGGTAATATATTGACCGTAAGGTGGTGGACCGGCGTGTTGGTGGAGATTGTTGGACCGGTTGGTCACTGGATGGTGGAGTGCTTCTTGTGCATATGTGGCAGATTGGTATTGATTGATATTGTGGAGTTCTTGTGCATTACAAATTTGATTGATATGGTGTGAACTGCATGACATGTTTACTGCTATATGATCGCTTCCATGCTATGATAATTACCATGGTGTTGTATTGCTGTTTGGACTAATGTTGTTCTGTAGGGATGGTTATCAGATAGGTATCTTATATAGGCATTCCAATCTCACAGCAACGTTTCATGTTGCAGGTTAATGCAGGTTAAAGTGGACTACTTGTTGGACGTGGATGCTGTTTGGATTATTTTAATTTCTATTTTTAATTTAATAGCTTAGACTTGATGTAATAGGATAGTTAAGCATTTATTTGGATTGTAGGCTCTTATGAAGCCAAACTTTGATTTACTTACTTTGACTTCCGCACTCTGATTTTGATTTAATGAAAGAAATTATTAGACTTTTATTACTAGTTGTTGTTGTTAGCCACGTTCCATGGTTAGGAACTCGAAGGTCTCACCTCGTGATCCGTGCCACCCACGTAGGGATTTAGGCATCGGGATCCGAGGCGTGACTGTGATTAAGAGATTATTATGATCTGGAAATCATAATAGGATAGGAGGCTTGTGTTCTGAGTTCAGAGACTAGCTATCCCAGTATACATATTTTGGTCCTATAAACTATTAAGGTGTGATTCCTCTTATTTATTGATATGTATGATTCCCTGAGGATAGTTCACATTTGTGAAACCTTGGATATTTGTCCTCAATCAAAAACAAGTCGGGGAATTGTTCCCTCTCTGTCGAAGCCCCTTAAAACTATGATGCGCACATGGAATAGCTTATCTTTGAGAATGACCCTACATGGGGGGGATGGTTCGAGAAGACATCTTGGTGAAGGAAGGATCAGTTATGTGGGAACTTATGTTATCAAAATAGCTAACAATTTGCATTGCATAATATTTTTTTTGCTATATCACACTTGGTGATTATACATGTAGGTGCACAACATGCATTCTTTAAAACTTGAGCCCATGCATATTCAGTATATGAGACACTTGCATATTCACTCATATCAAATTGCTCACTTACATGATCAACACATATTACTTGTTATATTCATCATACATCTCATTATTTACTTATTATTGTTTATATGGATTATCACTGAAGAGTGGCATTGTCACTACTTCAATCATAAATTCTGTTAGACTTGTTTACATACTGTCTAAGTGTAGCTTATGCTTTCAAGCAACTATATTTTCAGGAACTTTAGAGGAGGATGACTTGGACTATGGAGACCAAGTCATGGAACCATGTTTTGACGAGGCTACTGATTTTATCAAAGATACTAATTAGAGCTTATATTAGGGATTTTACTAGATATTTTTGGCTGGCATGCCAAGGTTTATTATTGGCCATTGTTAGGCTATATTTTGTTTAGGAGTTTGACTCCTTTGAGATTTCTTAAGTTTGTGATGTGACAATGGATCCCTTCTACCACTCTCGTCGTAGGATTTTCTTTGAACGTATTTGTGGTTTGAATGCTTTCAAGACTAAGATGATTTCGTATTTTGGTGAGATGCTTACAGACCCTGCTGATGAGGACGAGGAGAGTGATGCGTGATGGGATTCACATTGCTCTTCCATCGCTAACCAGATTAGTAGGAACACCTTCTCTTATCATCGAACCACCTAGAAACCAGTCGGCGCACCCTCGGCTCGCCGAGCCCCAAATTAGGGATTTTAGGTCCCTAGTTTTGTCACCGAAGCCTCCCTCGGCGCACCGAAGCACGCTAAGCATAACAGAAGGAAATTTAGTTCCGTGGAAATGACACCAAGACCACACTTGGCACACCGAAAGAATGCCGAGCATGACCATTTGACTGAAACGCAAAAACCCAAGAAAACCCCCAATGACCCTTCAGCGACCTCCTCGGCTTGTCGAAAGGCCACCGAACGTTGCTTGGTGACTCCTCAGCTTGCCAAAAAAGGTCAAGTGGATCCGTTTGCTTTGAAACGTCATGAACATACGTATTTTGATCTCATTAGACTGATTCTAACAATACTTTTGCTTAAATATTCATATTTCTCTTACTCACTTTCTTGTGGATCCTTTAGCTATGTTTGATAGACAAGCGATATTTTGACATGTTTTATACTTCATGTTTAATTAATGTCCATCATGATAGTTAGCTATATTGCACATTGTATACATGGTTTGTATTCTTAGTTAATGAGCACAATCTCATTTGCACATCATTATTCTTATGACCATGGTTTGGTCTAAAGCTTGCACCCTTTGCATGTGAATCCATACTTAATGATTTTTAAGGTCATTACAGAGGTTACTATGACCTGGAAATCATAATAGGTGAGGAGACTTGCATATATATATTTTTGGAATTGAGGGACTAGCTATCCCAATATACCTATTTTGGTCCTATGGACTGTTAAGGAGTGATTCCTATTGCTTATTGCTATATATGATTCCCTGAGGATAGTTCTCATTGGTGAAACCTTGGATTTATTGCCCTTGATCACAAATAAGTGGTAGAATTGTGCCCTCTAGGTCGAAGCCCCTTAAAACTATGATGCGTACATTGAATATCTTATTCTTTAGAATGTCTCTGTATGGGGGGATGGCTCGAGAAGACATCTTGCTCAAGGAAGGATCGGTCTTATGGGAACTTATATATCAACATTGAAACAGTTTTAATGAATTGTATTGCATACTAGACTTGTTTGCTAAATCACACTTGGTGATTTCATATGATAGGTGCACAACATGCATACTTTAAAATTGGACCCCATACATGATCAGCATATATTATACAAGCATACTCACTCATATTATTTCTCTCTCACATAATTTGTTTATAGTGCTTGATATTACATCGCACGTCTCATTATTCATTGATTACTCTTATATGGATTACCATTAAAGAGTGGCATTGTCCCTACTTCAATTATAAACTTTGTAAGACTTGTTTACTTAGTGGCTAAGTGCAGCTTACGATTTCAAGCAAGCATATTTTCAGAAATGTTAGAGGAGGATGGCATGGACTACGGAGACCAAGCGATGGACACTTGTTTTGACGGAGCTACTGATTTTGTTCAAGAAAATAATTAGGAGTTATATTAGGGATTTTACTCATTTTTGCTGGCTTGCAAGACAAGGATTATTAGTAGCTATTGTTTGGTTATATTTTATTTAAGGATTTGATTGAGCATGAAACTAAGGATTTATTTTATTTTCTTCTAGTATGTTTTTGCTATGTTCTATTATGTTAATTGAGATGTAATGACTTCAGTTTCGAATTATTTTTGGAATTAAATATTATCACAGTTATATTTTCATTATTTAGCAATGTATTGACTTCCACTCCCATGTGGAATGGGGTCAGAGTCATATTTCAGACTTCTTAGGGACTCCTTTGAGTTCTCTTAAGTTTGGGATGTGATATAGTTGGTATCAGTGCCCATGTTTTACGATTTCAATCAAATTTCCATAAAGTTTCATGGTGATAGATATTTCAAAAGATTTCTCTACGTCGATATTTGAAAGTTTTCTGTGTGATGATTGTTTTATTAACAGACTTGTTTCAACAAATAAGTGGGTGTTTCCTATTTTCTTATACAATCCTTAACTACTCAATCTCACAATGCCTAGTGGAAGAAGAGGTAATATGAGTACAGGTTCAACCGGAGCCTAAACTCAAGATCCACATCTTGCTGGAGTTTATCATGCCCTAGGGGAGATGGCTGCAATGATGCACCAACAAGCTCAGTCGAGGACGACACCGCAACAAACCGGGGTGCAACGGAATGTTCACAGCATTGAGAAATTCAAGACGCTTGGACCGACTGTCTTCAAAGGCACTATCAACCCAATGGAGGCACAAGCATGAATCAATTCCTTGGAGCATATCTTTGAGATGATAGAAGTGAATGAGAAAGAGAAGGTTCGTTTCACTACATTCATGCTAAAAGGTGAAGCAAGAAGATGGTGGAAAGCAACGCTGGAAATCATGCACGTCCAAACTTAGACACACTTCAAGGTATAATTTAATTCGGAGTATTTTCCTAAGACTGTTAGGAAAGAGAAGGAATTGGAGTTCATGAAACTGGAGCAAGGCAAGATGACGGTAACAGAGTACGCTGCAAAATTCATGGAGCTATCATAACTTGCCACCTATACTATTGACGAAGAGGACAAGAAGACTTTCAGGTTTGAAAGCGGACTGAGGCCTAGCATCAAAAGTAGGATGATCGTACGAGAGTTTACGGAGTACCACAAGCTAGTCGATTGTCCTTGAAAAGTGGAGGACATGTAAGAGCTCCGAAAGTTGCAAGACCAAAGGATGGGTCGGAACAACTCAAGAGCTGGAAATTCCAAGGTTACCATATCTGAACACCAAAAGCGACAAAGGACTCAAGGGCCAATCAGCACTCAAGGCTTTCCTAGCATAAGGCGTTTCAATTGTGGAAGACTAGTACATCACTTAAGGGATTGTCGACACCCTAAGAATCCACAAGCAAACACTTCTTAAGGATAGCAGTAGCAACTTGTACCCAAGACTCACTATCAGCAAGGTCTAAAGCTGACACCGCAAGCACAAGCATCGAAGGGAACCAAGGCTGGAGTTCCACAGTAGCAACCTTAACAAGCTAGAGTGTATGCCATCGAGCAATAGCAAGCAGAATTCACGGAAGGTACGGTTCATATTACTCACAACTCAGACAGTTTTTGTTAGACACGGGAGCGTCACATTCCTTTTGTCACGAACCAAATCTAAAGATCTCATTGGAGTTCCTAAATTTTTTTGCAACTCTCACTCCATATCCCTATGGAAGTGGAAAGTAATACATAACCAAATAATTAAGATATAATATTCTGAAAAATAGTATCATAAATATAATATTCATTCAAAACAACCATAACAGCGGAAATAAAATATAATCTAGTTTAATGCTTCAAATTAAATCCCTATTAACTAACCTATCTAATAATAGAATACACAAGTCTAATTAAATAACCCTATTACATCTTCTACTAAAAATCATCAAACAATAATCTAATAAATATTAAGGTCTTCATCATCTTCCTTGTATCCATCTTGATCACTATGGTCCTGCTATCCACTAACTAAAGATCATGAAATATGATGTAGTAATAACCTGAAAAATCCCTAAAAATATCTAACTTGAGATCTTAGGGTAAAATAGTAATTTAATGGATTAGTAATTTAATTCATTTAGTAATTAAGACTAGGACTCTTAAAAACCTTTACTCACATAAAATTTTATTAAAATCTCTTAGGTCATCTAAACTGATTAGACCAGCCAGATAGACTTAGGAGCAGTGTTAGTCAAATAACCTAATTTAATAATTAAATAGAAAATAAAATAGTGTGGCAACTTAGCCTTACGAATTGTGCAGGTTTATATTTTATATCAGGTGATGATTTTTTCTTTTGAATCGCCAATCGGATTTGATCCGACCTAGCGATCTTGTTTGATATGATTGTTCGATCTTACTGCTATATATGGTAGTTTAGCCCTTATGTGTTGAGAGAATGGAAAAACTGTAAATTTTGTCTTAGATGAGGTGTATGGTTGAGATTAGGGGTAGTTATAAAAGAGTAGCTTGGATTGGGTAGTTAGAGTTGAAAGGCTAGGATTATAGTTGTTGAAAAGAAAAGAATAGGATTTGAACATGTGGCATGTAGTTGGTTAGAATTGTATGGTGAGGATTAGAGTGGTTATAATTGGAGGGTTGAGATTGTAGTGGGTAAGATGGAGGGCTAGGATGGAAGTGGTTATGCTTGGAGGGCTTAGATTGGAGACACTTGGCTAGGGTTGGTATGAATGAGAGAGAATGA
>JAUPMG010042283.1:0-14205 GCA_031762675.1 Pachysandra terminalis | reverse complement strand
GTAAACCCAAATCTGCGTCCCTCGAGGGAGACGGAATCCGTAGTCTTTTTTGGGGTGACAAGCCCTTGACGAATTGACCCTCTCAAGGTGGCTAGCCTGGAATTCATCTCAGGGAGAAGGAATATTCCTCCTTCGAATTCACCCTTAGCAGGAGGAAAATACCTCCTTCGAATTGACCATCTGGAGGTGGTTAGCCTGGAAGAGACTTCCTTCGGAATTGTCCGTCGAGGTTGTCCCTCGGAGTTGTCCCTCGGATTTGTCCATCGAGGTTGTCCCTCGGATTTGTCCGTCGAGGTTGTCCCACAGATTTTTCCGTCGGGTTATCCCTCGAGCCTCTTTAAATGAGAAGGGATATACCTGCTTGGTGATCCTTCAAGGCAAAGCATAAAAGGTGGTCCTTCGAAGTCTATGCATGTGATCCAAACATGACTCCTGAGTTAGAAGGTACAGAAAGTTTCCTTGAGGATCCTTCCTTACATAAAATACCTTTAAAATGTAAATTGATGTATTAACATCACTCGAAGTCTGTTATAGAGAGCATATAGATGTGACTTCGAGGATCAATTGAGATCATAACTATTTGAGGAGTTCATTAGGGGTAGTATGCCCCTAAATACGTCCTTCGAGTAAAATGAGGTCCATTGAGGGAAGAATAAGATTCTCCTTCCCTCGAATGCCCAGAAGGCAGTTTGCCTTGGGAACATGAGTCCTTAATCTTTTGAATATTTTAAAAGGGAGAAAAGGACATGTTTGTTGAGTTTGGGACACGTGGTATTCCCCCACAAGTTGGAATTCAAAAGGTAGCTTCTTTGAGAAGCTATCTCCTTAATTGGTGATAAGAACGGTCAGATATCCTTGTGCCGTTTCAAATCTTACCTTTTCACCAAACGATCTAATCATCATACGGAGCCTCTAACAGCCAGCACGTGAAAGGGATGGTTGTACAGCCGTTACAGCTTTATGAATGATTCAGTGTATGTGGCTATACCCAAAATGCGTACACGCGCTTGTAATCAAGCGCCGCGTGTAAAATGGGGTTAAATTAGCCTGCTTAATCAACAATAGCCCCCCGGTCTCAGGTTTCTTATGCTAGAGGAGGAATCATGAGATCGTACCTGATGTGGCGGGCATTAAATGCACGTTTCTCGAGGGAGTGCGCTTTAAATGTGGTGATCATGCCCTGTCTTTGCCATGATTGTTCCTTGGGATAGTGCGAAACCTCCAAAAGGAAGGTTTTCCGTTTCCTCCCAGTGGAAACCGCCATTGTTGCTATAAATTGGAAGCTCAGTGGAGTAGAAAAGTTCTTGCAATATGAGATTTCAACTTCTTGTGTTTCCTTGCTTTCCGAATTTTCAAGTGTCTTTGCTTTCTAGTCTTCTTCATCCTTCCTTCTTCCTTCTTTACTGAGCGAAATGGCTAAGAAAGGAGCTGCCAAGAAGACTGATACCAAGAGGGAGGAATCTACCAAGCCCTTCTGGGATATGGTGCGCACATGGGTGGCACCAGAAGCAGTGCAAAGTGGGGGAGAGCTGTAGTGACCCAGAACTGCGATTAACAATATGATAAATATTTTATGATAAATTAGTTGGGCTAATTTTGATGAGATTAATTAGAGAGTAAGTTTGGAGGCTAGATTAGTAATTATCCTTGTTTAATAAATGTTTAATTATTGGTTTGGGCTATCCTATTTAATTAATTATGCATATGGTTGAGTGACTAATTAAATGTGGGTGTTTCCGTAATTAAAACCCTCAATTTGTGGGCTTTCTTTTTGTTAATTTGAGTTTAGGGTACTTCTATAATTTATGACTTGTAGTTAGTGGCCTTAGTGTGAATACCCTTTCTCTTTGGGGTGAGCTTGTAAAAAGAGATTTCTCTCAACTGTCTTGAACGCACAAGCCGTGTGTTTGAAATAGTCTTTGCAACATGCAATTGGGTGTGTGCTAGTGGGGAGGGAAAGTAGGACACTAACCCCTTTACCTCTAATCCCATATGTGGGATTCAAGTTTCTAATCTGTGTTTTTGAAAGCATAGAGAAAGAGAGAAACAGAGACTGAATTTTGAGAGAGAGAGGGTGAACCGTGAGATTGGAGAGACTTTGAATCTGAAACTGCCTTTGTCCCAGACTGAGGAAGGAGGAGAGGAGGTCTACCAGTTCGTAGCTTTCCCTTTCTTTTGCGTGATGTTTTGCTCGTATATCCCACCGGTAAGTAGATCATCCGGTTTCCGTTTATATGACTTGAATGATATTTTGTTTTCCATCTTGAATGATTATGTTACTGGTTTTACATTCATTGATCAATGGATTATATGTGAAGATATATGTTGCCGGTGATAGAAGAACATGAATTGATTTTCGCTCTCTATAGATATATTTTCGTTTTCGGTTGAATAATGTAGGAGAATGATTTTTGCATTTCTGTATTTCAGTTTTTAAAGAAAACTGCTGAATTGATTGATTTTCGAATTTGAATGCATGAATCTCGTTTAAAAGGATTTCATGAGTTTATGTGATTGAATTAGATTAGAATTTAATTAAAAACATTGGACCGAACCTCTGTTAGAGCCCTGGCTATGAGAATCCAGTAAAACAGAGTAGAACAGTTTCAATCACTGTTTGCAGGAATGTCGATCGATCGGCAAAGTCGGTCGATCAGACAAAGAAGATCGATCGGTAAAGTAGATCGATCGAAAACAGAGATTGAGCGACAAAGTCGATCGATCGGAATGGATAATTCACAGATGTGCTTCTGAGCACAGTGTGTTGCGTTTGAGCGCAAGTGCACATAACAGTACCTAGTGCAGATCTTCGTGAGGGTTTGGATGTCTTATGGGTTGTCTCATAGTGCTTTATAATGGGATCAAGTGAGGTATAGGGTCAAGGACCAGCAATTATCTACTTGTTGCCCTTAGCACGAGTGGTCTACTAGACGCACTCCTCAGTTAGTCTACACTTAGGTAAGGACTTATAGTGAGACTTTAGAGTAATTATGTTTGACATCATAGGAATGTGAAGGATGGGTCTCAATGGATTATGCACGTGTATGGGCGCGTGTATAGCTTCTGAGGGGATCTATGGTCAATGTTCCCTTGGAGAGGGCATTCATACTATGTTAATGTGAATTGTTAAGTATACCCGGTTGGTGGGAAAGACATGGTTGCCTAGCTCCTTGGGTTGAAAATCCCATTGAATAAGTTTTGAATCATAGTTGGTTCATAAGGTAGACTGAACCTTGGGTATTGTACACTCTAAATCATCATATGGTGGACTTTGAACCATGAGTTAGAGCCCGGATCAGAGATGGGACAACCGGATGTTCCTGGGATATATCAGAGCCCAAATTCGCGTGAGTTTTACGAGGGGAACTTAACAGATCACGTAAATATAGACATAATATATTGCATTGCATTTCTTGATTGAGCATACATTAGGCCATTTGTCTGATCATCCTCTCATCATACGCATATCATATCATGTATTATTGATATCTGTTGTGTTATCGTTGTTTTTGGATTTTTGTTATATATGTTGTATAACTGGTTTACTGGATCGTGCTTGCTGAGTACCCAACGCACGCGACTCATCGTGTTGCAGGTCGATTTAGAGCAATGGACGTGTGCTGCTTTAATTCCTGTTATTTATTTCTTTCCGTAATTGAACGTTGTAATAAGGCTCAGTTGAAGCCAGTTGACTTTTTGTATACTTTTGGCTATCCATTATGTAATAATTTTATTTCACTTCTGCTACTCCGTTATGAATTCGTTGAGATCGTTATCTAAAGCCGAGTTGTGATACGGAAATCCACGGTCCAGAAATGGTTCCAGAAGTTCTCACCTCGAGATACGTGCCATCCCACCAAGGGATTTGGGTTACGGGATATGGATTGTGACAAGAGCCGCTGTGCCCGTTTCAGAAGACAACCTGGACAAATATTGCATTTCCGCGTTTGAGTCAGGCGCCGATTTTCAAGGCGGAGAGGGGTGATTATCCTTTGTCTGAGATCAGATTCCGGTCTCACTTCGACCTTCCTCAAGGTTGGCCGGAGTGGGTAGCGCACATCATGCAGAATGATGAATACCAAAGGCTGTTGGACTCGGCCGGTGTCTTGGAGGCCATCCGAGTGTACACGGCCGACTACCACAGGGACTATGAAGCCCTGAAGGAATTTTTGGTCCGCTGGGACCTAGTGGATCATGTATTCGTGACAACCTTTGGAGAGATAGGCGTCACTTTGGAGGATGTAGCCATCTTGCGCTGCCTCCCCATATTGGGAGATGAAAATCTAGGGGCTCTCTCCCTGTCTGCTGTGGAAGCAGTTGTTCTGGAGCTGCTGAAGGCTTGCTCCAAACAAACTATGAGGAAGAGTCAGCTGAAAGGAAGGGACTCCATCCTGGGAACGAAGTATTCCTTCAAAGGATGGACTTGGTACTTCTAGAATGAGGAGGACATTCCCAAGGCTAGCAGTGAATTCATCAAGCATTCGTGGGGAGAAGGCTTGGACAGTTCTGTACATTTGGCGGGGTTTGTGACCTTCTGGCTTGCCCGGTTTGTATTCGAGGGGTACCCCATGGATAAGGTGCACGACAGGCTGTTCCCGCTAGCGGTGAAAATCGCAAGAGGAGCCCGGGTGCCGTTGGCGCCATTATTCTTGGGCTCGCTATATGAGCACCTGGACCTGCTCTGCGAGGACATGGCCAGTAGCAGAGGGGAAAGGATAGTGATGACGGTGCTAGACGCGAACTTCCTCCAGCACTTCCTGTGGGAGAGATACCCCTGGTATGCTCCCCCAGACTTCTCAGTAGTGGAGCAGTAGCTGCTGACCATGGACCTGGATTCCGCCCAGCGGTCATTGGTGTGGTCAGGATGCCGTCCGAAGTACAACGTCCGCCTACACCAGGTGATGGAAATTTTGGCGGAGTATCGGCCATACCGCAAAGGAGGGTTCCGTCTGCTGCAGCCCTACGGAATCTTGGTGTCGATGGAAATCGTGAAGAATACCGAAGCCTGGCTCCAACTATCACCGGAAGAGAGGGCCTTCTTGGTGATCCTGCATCCGGGCTATTTGATTGGCCTTGTACGAGCATACTAGAGTAGCTACCCCGTATACAACCCGCAAAGTGTCCTCCGACAGTTCGAGTTCGATCAGATAGCCCTCCTCATGATGTGGAGTTCAAAACTACTTCGTCAAAGGTGGCGAGGCTCGCGAGAGCAAGGTTCCTTTGGGGGAGCGGCTACCAGGGTATGGATAAAGACTTCAAGGTCACTCCAGCAGTGACAGAGAGGCAAGGCAAGGTGTCCTCTTAGTGAACGTATTATTGGTACAAGGCCTTGAGCACCTTGGATACATTCTGTAGAGGTGATGCCGTTCCCACGAAGTTGGATCTCGGAGGAACCAAGGAGAAAAGGCTGAGGAAGTTGGATAAGAATCACACCTTGCAGACTGGGGATGGCCACCCTACCATTTATGAGGTTCTTGGTCACATTGTGATCCAGGACGTTTATTTCTGGAGGCAAGGTGATGATGACGTTCCAACCAGTGAAGCTTCTGAAAATGCGCCAGCAGTCCTGCATGAAGAGGCCTCGGCGGAGGAGGAAGTAGAGGAGGCTGAGGATGATGACCACGTCCCTATAGGAAATCTCCTTCCTTGGAGGCAGAGGAGCACGAGGGTACCCAGACTCTCTCCCAGGCTTGGAGTAGTCCCTCCTCCTGGGCCCATTGTTTTTTAGTGGCTTCCAACTGTTGTTGTGGGTGCCAGTACCGCGACTCCTCCAAGCCCGGTGGTAGAGCCACCCGCTCAAGGGACCAAGCCTTGGGTTAAGCTTATCGCTGCTCGGACCCTGAGGGTAAGTTATAAAAGGCTCTCTTGTGATTGATTTCTGTTGACTTTGACTGATCTTCTCTCCTTGTGTTGTAACAGATGTCTGCTGCTGAAGGGTTGGAAGTCAGTGACTCTTCCATCCCTTCTCCTCCTCCGCCCAGATCAGAAGGGTAGAGTTCGCGAGTGCCAGCTCTCGTAAGAGGGAACTGTGCCTGGAGCTTCTGTGAGTAGGGTACCTCCATCCTCTGGGAATTCCAGACATCCTCCCTCACTCTTCGAGGGATCTTCCTCTGGTAAGCTTCTCTCTTTCCCTTAGTATATATTTCTTCAAATAGATTCCTCTGACTCGTATTTGTTTGTAGCAGCTGCAGCAGAGGGAGAAAGAGTCGGGGGTAGAGTACCTCTCTTTATTCTGCCAGTCTTGCCATCATAGAGGGATCTTGGTAAGGCTCCTCTGGGGTTGGAATTCGAGAGGGAAATCCATGGGGCGAGCAGGAGTCCTCCTACTCCCCCGTCAATGGCTTCCGGCAGTACTCCTGCTAGGAGGGAAGCTCAAGGTGAAGTCGTGGAGGAGGCTGTTCTCCAGGTGGATCCTTTGACTGTGGTATACACAATCTCAGTAAGTATCCCTTCTTGATGAATTTCTTTTAGTTCATATTTACCATGCTTCTTGACTAACACTTGCTGTTTGCAGGATGATGAAGAGACGATCTCCCATGTTCCCTCTAATATTAGAGAGGGAGCTGGGAGCATTGGCGTGCCAGCTCCTCCTGTACATACGGAGGCGAAGGATGCTGCTTCTGCCGCTGGGGAGGAAGAAGAAGTTTCCTCCAGGAAGCAGAAAGTTCCAGTGGAGACCCCAAATGTACAGATGGAAGCGGTCACTCCCTTGGAACCTGCTGCTCCTGCAGTTGTACCGGCCCAAGAGTCTGCTGCCCCTACTGCGGATTCGGAGACGATCACAGTAGAAGTTGTAACTCTGAAAGAATCAGAGGTCGCGGCAAGTCCTTTCCTCCCTATAGTGCCTTCCCAAGCAGCTGTAGGGATCTCAGGTACCCCATCTCTCACTCCCATTATTGGATTGAAACGCAAGCGGGGAGATTTTGATATTCCCTCGATTGAGAAGAGAAAGAAGCTGTCACCTGATCATGTAGAAGATCCCGAGGATGTTGAGAGAAAATATTGGATGGGTCTAATCAGGGTGACATATGGAGAGGTGGTTCCTAAGACAGCACGGCTGGCACCCAGATTCAAACAGTTCGGCTATGGAGAGCTATGCAGGCTGCTGGAGATCATGAGTCAAAGTACCCTGCATAGCATTACTGAGCAAGACTTGGCCGTCTAGGAAAGGACGGTAGAAAACCTGCAGTCCATGATGTTTGAGCTGCAATGGCTGGTCAACTGGCTGGAACAACTGAGGGCCAAGGTGCAGAAGTGCAGCAAGGTCAAGGTTCTGGAGGATCTTGCTGCAGCTCAGGAGGAGGAGATGAAGAAGTGTTAGGGTGCCTTCGAGCGGTGCAAAACTGATACGAGACAAGTGGAGCAAAATATCGCTAATCTGGACTCGTTGATGACCAGAGCTGTTGAAGAACGATTGCAACTCCAGCAGGACACAAAAGAGGCAGCGTGAGTGGTAGCTGAGGAGCAAGCCAAATTCACATAAATACAGGCTGCTCTGATGAGGGCTTCACTCCCTCTGCTCAGCGCGTCAAGGCTTGGACTGCTCGAAGGCACCTTCGAAGGCATAACTGAGTCTCAGCTGACTGGGGCTCCTTGACTTTCTTGTAATTCTGTTGTACTTGTACTCCTTGTATTCTTTTGTATTTATTTGTAATGAAAGATTCGTTGTATAGAAACAAATCTTCATTAATAAAAATACTTCCTTAGCCATTTTTCATTTACAACTTCTTGAGTTGCGCTTTCCTCTAATGGGCTAATCTTATAGTACCCCGAAGCTTGAACTGTGATGACCTCAAAGGGACCTTCCCACTTGGGAGCGAACTTGGGTTTTACAGCTGTGCTCCTACCATACTAAGTAGCTCGTAGGAATAATTCACTGACTTGAAAGCTCCTTGGCCTGACTAAATTGTTATAGGCCTAGGCAATGATCTGATGGTAGTGTAGATTGCTTTCCAAAGCCTTCTGCCTCCATTCATCCAAATTGTCCAACTCTTGAGCGCGCAGGATGGCAAAATCTCTGAAATTAAACTCCACATTACTCACATGTAAGATTCTTGCAGAGGCAACCTGTAGCACCACCGGGAGAAGGGCTTCTGCTCCAAACACAAGGGAGAAAGGAGTGTCATTCGTGGCTCTGTGCTTACTCACCCTGTGTGCCCACAAGGCTTGAGGTAGAGACTCATTCCACCTTGTAGGTTGATCATATACCATCTTGCTCAAAATTCTAATCAACGTCTTGTTGTTGGCCTCAACTTGGCCATTCCCTTGAGGAACGTATGGAGTTGCCTTGTTGTGGATGATCTGGTAGTGTACAATAATTTCCCTAACTGGCATGTTGATGAAGGAAGTCCCATTGTCCGTTATGATCCTCTGAGGTGGACCAAAACGGAGGACAATGTTATCCTTGATGAATTGTGCCCAGAAGCTCTGTTGGCTCTTCTCAGAGAGACAGATTCTACCCACTTTGTGAAGTCTGTGGCCACCAAAATCCAAGAATGCCCAAGCCGACACCTAGGATTGATGGGTCCAATCAAATCCAGACCCCAAGTATGAAAGGGCCATGGAGTGATGATTGTTGCATCTGCTTCCATGGTAGGACAGTAGTAGCCTATGTCTTGGAGTTGCTTGTATAGCTTCTTCTTCCCTTGATGTGGTCCGGATGTGCCACCGTGGACCTCTCGAAAGACGATGAAGATCTCCTGAGTACCCAAGCAAAGCAGAGGGGTTTCATTGAAGCTCTTCTAGAACAGCTCTCCTTCTTCCATGTAGAACCGAGGGACCTTCCGTTTGAGCTGAAGAGCCTCAAACCTGTCTGACGGCAAGATTTCGTCTCGTAGGAACTTAATGTAGGGCTCCCTCCAATCTGTAAACTCATGGACGGGAAAGGCTTCAACAGAATCAGGTGGTTCTTGACGTTTAGAACAAAAGAGTTGCAGCCTGGCAGCTTCAAATGCCATGGAAGGCCAGTACCCTCCTGATCTCTGAAGCCTCCTGTAGAGAGTGATGGAGTCTGGAAGTCCACAAGTGTCATCATGCATGGTCTGCATCTTCTCTTTAGCATTCTCCGGCCCAATATATTTGTAGAGAGCGCCACTAACTCCTTTGTAATAGAGAACCTTTCCTTGTCTGCTGAAGTTTACTAGAATCTTCAAAGATGTAGTGGGAGTCTGATGGGGAAGGTTTTCTAGATCACAAACGATCTGATATCTCCAATCTCCCTCTGGAATGGGTTCCTCATCTTCTTGGAGAAGCTAAGTAGAGGGAGTAGTTCTTCGGATGACTTCCAAAGTAGTTTCCTCGAATTTGAGCCGTAGTCTGCTTCCCAAGTTGGCCAAGGTATCCACATATTTGTTCTTGCTTCTCATGGTGTGAGTCAAAGAATAGCTAGAGAATCTTCGAAGGAGGGCTTGTATGGCCTTCCTGTAGGGAGCCAGGTCTGGTTCTTTGGCTGCGAATTCTTCGTTGATCTGGGAGATAACTAAGAGTCCCCCGAGATGTGAATGCTCTGGACATTCAGCTGGCATGCTAGAGAGAGACCAAGCAGCAAGGCTTCATACTCTGCTTTGTTGTTTGTACAAGGAAAGTCCAACTTGAATGAGAATGAGAACTTCTCTCCACTAGGAGCGATCAACTCAATCCCTGCCCCACAACCTTGTGAATTGGATAATCCGTCGAATTTCATCTGCCATTCCTCTTCAGAAACCACAGATACCTCACTCATAACTTCATCCTCTTCTTCGTGGGTGGAGAAGGCGGTTAGCGGATCAGCAACTGCTTGTCCTTTGATGGCCCTTGGTGTTTCTCACATAATCTCGAATTGGGCCAATTGGAGTAGCCATTTGATGTGCCTTCCATACAGAATTGACTGAGAGAGGAGATACTTGACAGGGTCACTCCTGGTCACTAGGTGAATCGTATGTGCGTGAAGATAGTGCTTTAGCTTGTTCACCATGTGAACCAAGGAAAGGCAAGACTTGTCTATCCTAGAGTATCTGATCTCAGCCCCCTGTAGAAGTCTGCTGATGTAGTAGACAGGTTTCTCAAAGCCTTTCTCGTCCTCCTAAGCAAGTAGACCTCTTATGGCTCTCTCTGTGAAGGCGATGTACAACCGAAGAGGCTTCCCTTGAATTGGCGCCATCATGGTGTGTGGATGGGCAAGCACTCGTTTGACAGCCTCGAATGCTTGCTGCTATTCTTCCCTCCAGTCAAAAGAATCTTTCTTCTTTAGAAGTGGCATAAGAGGAACCAGGTGGGCGGATAAACCGGGTATGAATCTCTGGATGTAGGAGACCCGTCCAAGGAAGGACTTCAGCTCCTTCTGAGTTGTGGAAGGAGTCAAGTCAATGACTGCTCTGGCCTTCGTGGGATCCAAGTCTATCCCGTGTCTGTGGACTATAAACCCCAAGAATTTTCCGGAGGAAACCTCGAAGGCACACTTTGAGGGATTCAACTTGAGTTTATACATCCGGCACCTTTGAAACACTCTCTCCAGGATGGTGAGATGATCTTCTTTCTTGATTGACTTGATAACTAGATCATCAACGTAATCTTCTACTTCTCCGTGAATCATGTCATGGAAGATAGCAGTCATTGTCCTTTGATAAGTTGCTCCAGTGTTCTTGAGGCCAAATGGCATGACCGTGTAATAGAAGTTTCCCAAGGGAGTTCTGAAAGTAGTTTTTTCGGCATCCCTTGAGTCCATGAGGATCTGGTTGTACCGCGAGAATCCATCCATGCAGGAGAACATCTCATTCCCTGCTGTGGAATCAATAAGTATATCCATCTTAGGCAAAGGGAAATCGCCATTTGGACAGGCTTTATTGAGATCTCTGAAGTCTACACAACATCTAATCTGTCCATTCTTCTTCCTTATAAGGACTATGTTGGACAGCCAAGAGGGATGTTGTATGGGTTTGATGAAGCCTGCTCGTAGGAGTTTCTCAATTTCAGCCTTGATCTGCAGCTCAATGTCCGGCTTGAACGTCCTTGATGCTTGTTTGACAGGGTGCATTTCAGGGGATATATGAAGCCTGTGAGTTACCAGCACTGGATCAAGGCCTGGCATGTCTTCGTAGCTCCATGTGAAGACATCTTTGTACTGAGCGAAGAGAGCTATGAAGGCCTCCTTATGATCTGGCTCGAGGGAGGAAGAGATATGCACTGATTTGTTTGCGGTTGGATCTTCTCCAAGATCAATCGTAGTCAACTCTTCCTGAACAGCCTAGACACCGTCTTGTAAGTGTTCTGGGGCTAATTCAACTTTGGATGGAGCTCCCTATGGTTGCTATAAGCGGTAGACACGTCACCCATCTGGAAGGTCTACCCTTATACATTGAGCCTTCGAAGGTCGAGGGCCCTCCGTAAGAGATGGTGCTGGTGAGTTTGCTTTTGAAGACGATGGTGTTGAGAAGGATGGAACTAAAGGTAGTGGTCCAGGACGAGAGGGCTCCAAGGTAGTCCACAAGGGCAGAAGAGTCCCTTGAGGCTTGGCAACTCGACATTCCCTATCTGAAGCAAACCCATCATATTAGTTTGCCTCAGCAAAATGGGTCTCCGACTCGTCAAAAGGAAAAGGTTCTGCTACCATTCGGACAAGCTTCCCATTCCAGATTCCCTTCAAGCACTGATGATAGGTGGAAGAAACTGCCCTCGCCCGGTGTATCTACGGTCTGCCCAGAAGTACGTGGAATGCTGCCCTATCATCAATGACATGGAAGGTAGTGGGGAATCTAAAGGGACCAACACGGAGGTTGAGAGAGATGTAGCCCATTGTTTGTTGTCATTGGGTGTCAAAACCCAGAATCCGGATTTTGCTGGGGATGAGCATTTGTTGGACACACCAATAGCATCCAGGATCTTCAGGGGAATAAGGTTGACTGCGGAGCCACCATCCACCAGAGCTCTTCGAACCTCCACACCCTGTAGTGTAGCATTAACGTACAGGGGTTTGTTGTGTTCCTCCGAGGGTGCCATCATGTCTTCCTCCGAGAAGGTTATAGCATGCATTCTGAGTCGTGGAGATTACTGGGTGGAAGCTTCATGGCAATTGAAGCAGTGGAAATGATACTTCTTCATGATTCCCAACAGTGCTTGGGTAGCCTCCGTCCACATCTCAGGAGTAAACTGCATGTCCTCGAAGAACATCTCGAACTTGGTGGTCCTGCGAATAGCCTGGCTGAACTGAGGATCCGAGCTCTACCTGTTGGTGAAGATAGACATCATGCGTGCAACCTCCCTTCCCTTCCCCCTGTGCTGAGGAAGGAGGTCGGTGTGTACCTTGGCATCTGGTAGTTCAATATCTCCGGCAGCAAGTCTGGCATGGTGGAGTTTCCTTAAAGCCCAGCAGTCAAAGGTGGAGTGACGGGCATGGCGGTGGAACTTCCAGTACTGTGGAGACCGTTTGTCAGCCTCTGAAGGCTCCTTCTCAATGGGTGGTAGGAGAACATGATCATCCTTAATCCATTCCTGAAGCAAGGCGTCCAACTGAGCAGGCGAGCACGTAACTTCCGGAGAAGGTGGTCGTCTATGTTGGTTGTTGTTGTTGTTGTTGTTGCTAGGCCTGCCTCACCTCTTAAGAACAGGATCTTTCTCCTTCTCTATAGTGACAGTCATGGCACGCTTCCTCTCTATCCTTTTCTCAGGGATAAGGATAAAGGCATTCGTCCTCTTGGCCTGTTCATAGAGCTTGGTGAAGCTCTTGATCTCGTGATTCTCTATATGGATGTGGTATGATGGGAGCATACCATTGATACAGATTCTGAAAAACTTCTCCTCAGAAGCCACCTCTATGCACGTGATGACCAGGTCCCTTAAACGTTTGACATACTGGACCAGGTCTTCCTCCTACTTCTGCTTCTCCCGACTGAGGTCTATGATAGTGAGCTTCTCCTCAGTGATGAAAATATATGGTGGAATAGAGACACCATCTCCTCCCAAGCATGCACAGATCTAGGCTCTAGCCTGTTGTACCAGGTGTAGGCTCTCTCAGAGAGTGATTTGGAGAACTCCCTCAATCGGAGCTCTTTGTTGCCCGCATAAGCTCCCAACGCTTCAATGAAGTTACTAACGTGCTCTCTGACATTCCCAGTCTGCCTTGATAACTGAGGGAAGACAGGAGCTTCATTGTCCTTGGGGTAAGGTAGGTGCAGGAGAGTCTCCGAATAAGGAGGACAAAAGCACTGCTTATCCAATCTGTATCCCTGGATTGAGATTTCTGTAGGAGGGCCTGGACATTTGCTATGGTGACAAAACTTGGTTTTGGTGCAGATGAAGGCAGGTGAATACATGGAGAAGGGATAACAGTAGGAGAGTGTGCTGAGGGTTAGGAACAGGCTTGCTGGGCAAAGCGTCCAGCTAAGCCCGTAGAGCAGCAATAGTTGCCCTAAAAGCTGTAGCTGTCTCTTCACGGTTCTGAGGAGGAAGAACAAGATCCTAAAGAGGATTCTGCTCTAGGAAAATGTGTACCACAGGTGTAGTGTGGGAAGTAGAAAGATCCATGAAATTAGGATTGGATGAAAACAGCAATCAGGTAAGGGATGAAAGGAAACGAAAACGAACTCCCCAGTGAAGTCACCAAACATGGTGATGACGGATTTGTAAAAGACTAAATATATTAGAATGAATGAACGACTAATACATTCAGACCACTACACTCGTCAAACCAGAGAATAAGGTAGGAAATCTGTCTCAAGACAGCCTAAACCATCGCGCAGTCGTTCTGTCAAGAGCGTTCCTTGCCAATCTTGACCTGTGGAGAAGACAAAGAGAATGGCTAGAAGGAAGGAAGGATTGTAATAACTGAGGGGAATGAATGAAGTCACATAGCAGTAAAACCTCACAGGTTGAAGATTATTCTCTTTCTCTTTCAGTGTCTTTACTCACTGATGTTTCAGGGTTTCGAATTTCTAGTTTTGATTCACAGACCTTCGATCTTTCAGATATTTCGGATCATCTTGAATGGAGAATGGGTGCTGGTACTTGTAGAGAGTTTCTTATTCTCCGTAGGATAGGTGTTACTCGGCTAAGCATGTAGAGGGGAACCCTCGAGTGCTAAGCAAACCTTGAGTGACACGTGGTCCTAGAAAATATCTTGAGGGATGCATGTATTTCAACACGACTAAGTTACTTTCAGAGAAAAGAGACCAAATCATTTCAAACCTTAAAAACTGCTCTGCAAAAGGTTGCTTTGGAACTTGAGCAACACAA
>JAUPMG010042263.1:0-28198 GCA_031762675.1 Pachysandra terminalis | reverse complement strand
CCAATACCTCATCCCACCACATTCCTCTCTAACCTCTCTTTACCAAAATCCAAACCACTTGTAAAACCCCCCATTAAGACCATCTCCATCGGCCTGCAACTCCACCATTACCCATAATCACCTTCATCCTCACCTGAGCATCACCATCGTCCACACTTGAAAACCCAGCACCCTGTTCAAATCCTCACCCAATTGAAATGAAGCCTTTAAAATTGGCTTTGATTACTTCTCTTTTATCATCATCATCGTCATCTTCTTCTTCTTCTTCTTCTTCTTCTTCAGATGACGATGAAGAAATAGTGTCAGTTGTGGCTCTTTATCAGACAAACCATAATGCAATGTTGGAAATCATAAGAGAAGAGGTAGAACAACGCAGCAAACGCGGTGGTTCTGTTCCAGGACGTAGATACATCTATCGCGAAAGAAGAAAGGGTCACGATCTATTGTTCGCTGATTATTTTGCCGAAGATCCAATTTATCCACTTTCAACACTTCGAAGACGCTTTCGAATGACGCATGATTTATTTATGCGTATTCTTAATGCTATTGAAGAACATAATCCTTATTTTGTTCAAGAAATGGATGCATGTTATGTTCTTGGATTATCCCCCATTGAAAAGATGTCATCATCGATTAGAATGCTTGCATATAGAATGGCAGCAGATATAGTGGATGATTATGTGCTAATTGGAGAAATATCGCATTCTTAAGTTTAAAACATTTTTGTCGATCAATTATCAAAATTTTCGAAGATGAGTACCTCAGATCTCCAACGGAAGATATATTGCTAGATTACTAGTTGTTGGGGAGGCTTGTGGATTTCCCGGAATGTTAGGAAGCTTGGATTGCATGCACTAGGAGTGGAAGAATTGCCAACAACGTGGAAAGGTCAGTATAGCGGGCATGTCAACACACCTACTATAATTCTTGAAGCCGTAGCCTCTTATGACTTATGGATTTGGCATGCCTTTTTTAGGATGCCAGGATCCCACAATGACCTCAATGTCTTGGGTCATTCTCATCTATTTTCTGATCTCACCCAAGGGCGAGCCCCCAGCTAATTTCTCTATTAATGGGCATACCTACAATATGGGATATTATCTCTCTGATGGTATATATCCTAAATGGGCAACATTGGTTTAGAAAATTTCTTCTCCCCAAGGAGCAAAAAAGCAACATTTCACTATGATGCAGGAGTCAATGAGAAAGGATATGGAGCAGCCATTTGGGGTTCTCCAATCTCGATTTGCAATTGTACGTGGATCAACACAACTTTGGAATGTCGAAACACTTGGGGATATAATGAAGACGTGCATTATTTTGCATAATATGATCGTTGAAGATGCAAAAGATAGCTATTCTAATTTTGATTATGATACATCAGATCAAAACCCAGAAGTAATAGTTTTGCGAGAGCAGAACAATGAATTTGAATTCGTTATATCTCGTCATGTAAGAATTAGAGATTCCAATGCCCATCACGCTCTCCACAATGACTTAGTTGAGCATCTGTAGCAACGTCATGGAATTATGTAGCTTTCTACATTTCGTAGGATGTAACTTTTAAAGGCTTTTAATTTAGTAGGAATGAAACTTTTAAATTCTTTTATAATTTAGTAAGGATGCAACTTCTAAATTTAGTAGGGATGTCACTTTTGAATTTATTCGATTTAACTTTTAAATTTAGTAGAGAATAATTTTGTTGGAACAAGTTCTTGCATTTTTATAATTGTCAGTATTTCATTCATTAAAAGAAACAACATATTACATTCATTAAAAATGATAAATATTATATTTGTAGGGAAAACAATAAAAGATATTGCTATAGATCTACTATTTAAAATCTAGCATCTCTTGTCCGAGCAATGCTACGTTGTTGAAGTTCCTCATAATAGGATCTTCGCATAGGAGTTAAATTGGTCATGTCCATTAACATGATTTTATGATCCTCCTTTCTTTGTTCTCTCTCATCAAATTGAAAAAGAGCAAATGAAAGCTATTGATCATAAAAAAAAGGCTGAGGCTAGGGAGGCAACCTTACAATTGTTCGAACAAATGAACGAGAGAGAACAAAGAAAGGAGGATCGTAAAATCTTGTTAATGGACGGGAAGACATACTCGTTAATACTTCAACAACTTTAGCCTCATTGGATGCCATAGATTCAAATCTAGTGTCATGAATCATTTTCTTTCTTCGTGTTTCTTTCCCAGCTTGAATACCAATTGGTTATTTTGATCTCTCATCAGAAGAAGGATGTTGATCAAACTCAATATCATTGAATGATATTGGAGTACCAAGATTACTCGAGTGAGTTGAAGGTGATGAATTGTGGACTGTAGGTTTTTTGAAGCTTGATCCAACTTCATTCCACTTACACCTATGGTGCAACATTTCCCAACATGTATCAAATGTGAAGGGCTTTTTTTGGATAGCATGATACATGCGTTTAGCCTTAGCGAGCTGAAAAAAATATAAATATAAGTATAAATATATATATATATATATCTAAAACTACAACTACAATTATAAATAATTTGTTTGCGAAAAGTACATTGTCTGCGTCTCCGAGTCTACTTTGTTATTTCATTTCTACTTGTTCAAGAAAACTAGCGAATTTATGACCGCCTTTTGAATAATAGTCCAACAATGAGATAAAGAATTATTATTTCTCCCTAACTCAAAATTTGTTTGGGAAGAGATTTAACAACGAACACGATCCCAAAGCACCCTCATACTTTGATTATTTTCCAAAGCTGGATCTTGAGAGACTGCCAACCAAGATCTACATAGTGCTTCATCTTCCAAAATATTGAACGACTTTCCGTGTGAACTGCGATTATTTTGAGTAATAATTTGTACTCTGTGAGTGTCATGCCCCGAATCTGAGATATGTAATCTCGAGGATTTCCAAGGGAATGACCTTCGAATCCAAACCATAGATGTGGCCAGACTAATCAATCAACCCATGGTTCAACAGTGCAAACTAAGATCAGCGAAAGTCATATCAAATTTAAAACCTTAAACTAGAACCAACTAATATAGAATCCAACCATAAATAAATAATCCAACGTAAATAAAATTTTTACAACATGCACACCCACATGGGGTTAAAACATAACATAAGAAATAGTTCAAGTAACAAGTCGGTAAAGTCTAGAGTTATCGTCCAGCTAAGGATCACCCTTCCAAGTCCACCTTCACTCATGAGGTTCACCTGTTTCAACATAGGGGTGAGCTTGGAGGCTCAATAGGAAAAATCCATGGTAACTACAACAACTATTTTCATAATCATATGATAAGTCATGTTCATTCATTCAATTCATTTCAACACTTAAGATCTTAGTCATGTAATCAATACAGTTAAGAAATCAAGATTATCACTATCATGTCATTCTACTCATTTACTCATTATCACAATCTCAACATAAATACCATAAATCATAGTTCATTTCAATGCCATGTCAATGTTCTCACTCATACATCATTACAGTTATAATCATGCTCATCTTATTCAACATCGATGTACTCATGAACTCTGTCATGCGACATGCACAAAAACCATCCGAATGGATACCCTGTCCTCATAAAATCTGTCATGATACATCTTACCTCACAAGCCCACCAAATCTCATGGTTCCTTTATACAGTGACAGTTCTCCTTTTCACTTAACATACCATTCACATAACAATTCAAACACAAAACACAAATCATAATATAACTTAAGTACAATCACACATCAATCAATAATGCAATCCACAATCATACATCACACCAATCTCACTCCATAATCACACATCACACCATAATCAATGCAATACATTCAGATGAATGCTATGAGCACACAGATGACGAAACAAGCACACAAACAAGAATGCAATACAAACAGATGATCAAATGCAAATAATGCAACTCACATAATATGAATGCTAACTAATACAATTCTTATTCCGGTGATCATTCGGTTCCAAGTTACCTTGGCATTCAATTTACTATAGCTGGACAAAGCTCTCTTATCAAGTAATAATAATTATTAGGCATCCATTTTAATATAGCTGTACATTGCTCTCTTACCTCCAATGTGTACATCATGGTTTTACGGGACTCTCAACCCACGGGGCTCAATTTCCCTAACTATTTCTCATGTTTATTCCTCGTGCATATCGAATACATAGATGGGTCACTCAAGAACCATTCTCCACAACTCATTCCTAACCTCATGCATATCTAATGCATAGATGGGTCACACAAGGATCATACAACATACTCATTCACATCTCACGCATCACATAGCCACAACATACATATCATATCAGCATGTATATTTCATGTATAATACACATCACAGTTCATAGGGTTCATATAGGACCCACATACCATATTCCAACAAACTCATATGCTTTGACTTTCATTAATCTTAATATCATACACTATACCCTATAACATGTTATAACTCTCTAGAAACCCAAAATACATCATTTCTCATCATACATGGTTATAGCATACAACTAACTGGGGTAATTAGTACCTTTTGTTGCACAAAATCTTATACACACATTTTGCACACAAACCAATACCACAAGCAACTCAACAATACCAAAACCAAGGTGTCCACAAAGTTTGGGACAAGGGGGAGCTCGGTAGCTACCAAGGTACCTGCCGAAGGTCATTTTCCAATTTTGACACATCTTCGACGTTTTAATCATAGCTATTTTTTATACTTATCGGATTGACCTCAAACTTGAACCATTGTGTCCCTAATGAAAAGGGGAATCCCAAAAAAATAGAAAATAAATAATCTGAACTTAGTAAATAGCTCAGTAGTGCCAAGGTACCTGCCGAGGTTTGGCAGATGTGCTCGGTAGTTGCCGAGGCTCGGTAGATTAGGCAGAAACTTAGGAGAGCTCGGTAGATGGGCTCGACACCTATCGAGGCTTTGTTTCAGCCCAGAAAATTCAGGTTTTTATAGGGCTTCATGCCCAACCTTACACAACCACAATTTCATGCTTTTTCACATATAAAACATAGATTATAGTACTATACATCAAATCATCATGTTACAATCAAAACCTAAGATCTAAACTAGGATTTATATGTCAGATCCAACCTAAATTTCATGATTCAAAGTCTATAAACTCATATCATCGTATCAAAGAATTTATATCAACATAAGCATGGATTGATCACACATTATCATGCAAAGCAAGAAATCTAGATGCTTAATACTAAGGAATTATCAGAATCCTACAAAAATAACTACCTTAGAGACTGAAAGATACCTACCTATCTTTCTAAGATTTTTCGGTAACTCTTGGAATTGGAAGATCACCAAGAATCTCTTTGTTCCTTAGCCTTATTTCCTCTTCTTCTTCTTTCTTCTTTCTCATTTTCTCCTTCTTTTTATTCTCTTCTTCAGCAAAACCAGAAACTCTCTTCCGCTCCCTTTTCCTTTCCTTGGTCGTGCACTAAAAGGTGGGAAGTTTCCTTTCAACCCACGATCCTATTTGGAAGGGTAGTGGTAGTTAGGGTGACTTTCCCTCTATCTCTAAATTACTGGAAATTCAAAATAATAGCAAGAGACAAGTCTAACCTTCCTTTCTTGGACCATATGACCAACCCATGTGCACACTAATCCACTACTTTAGCCCTATTATTATCAAATGAACCACACGACCAGATCTGGGTCAAGCGTAATTTAAATTTATTTAATTACACCACACTCCCATAAATTTCTCCTAATTACAATCTGACCCCAATTATGTATTATATCTATCAGAACATATATTATTCTTACAATTAATTCCCTTATTCAATTAAAATAGTAAAATGTACATTATAAAGTTTATCTAAAGATTTTTATTCCTTCTAAGCTAACTATTTTCAGTTTCTACATTTACTTAAAGGCATAAATCAAATAAATTTTCTGATTTCTGTTTATACTTATTTAATTCATTTAAATAATCCCAAATTTAATTATCATATTAATTTTTGGATTCGGGTCACTACAGTGAGTTTTTTCTAAGTTATAATAATTCTCAAAATTTTGATCATTATCCATTTTTGATGATAAAAACTTTGTTAAAAAACTCCTTATCAAGTACGCCTCAAATATTCCTTCTTTCTCTTTTCTTATCTATCTGCATCAACAGCAACCAAGTTCAAGCATTGTTGGAAAGTGAGATATGTGAGGAAAAAATGATCCACAAAAAGATTTACATTCTAATGAGCATTGATTCCCTAGCAAGAACAGATATTCAGATGCTAATCTATTGTCTCATCAATACAATTTAGCACACTGAATCAAACAAAATTCATCCAAAAACTCACTTCAAAAAACCCTAGCTTTAGCTCTCAGCATTCTCATCTACTCATCTTACTCATAACCGATCCTTACAACCAATCAAAAAAAAAAATCAAGAGAAAGAAACAAACGAAAAATAAAGAAAAGAGGAATGTAAGAAGAAGATCAAAACATACTAGCAAAAGATTTCAGGATATAAGAAGAAGATCAAGAGTCATTTTTGTTTTTTCTCATATTATAGATTGCACAAAGCCTGTACGATACGACTTTCACTTAGGAGATTCTGAAATCCGAATATCAAATTGATGAGACAGATTTAAACCATTTGATTCCATGTTTCTAATTCTTAAGCCCACACGTTTTCTCCTAATTTAAGACCATTAAGTTAAGCCCTTTTAAACTAATTAGCCCAGCCCATTATTCCTAATTAGTGTATCTAACTCAATTCCAGCCCAATTTAACCTAATTAATATTCACGTCCCCTTCAACCAGTAGGAAACCTTCTATCCTAATTCAAGCTAATCTCTATTACTTGTTTTAATCCAAATCTAATTAGTAACTCTTTCTTAATTATCTATTTAACCTAACCCTACTAGAAGAACTTACCCAATAAGTGAATTGCTAAGATACCCTAAATCCATAATTAAGCCCACACGTTTTCTCCTAATTTAAGTCCATTAAGTTAAGCCCTTTTAAACTAATTAGTCCAGCCCATTATTCCTAATTAGTGTATCTAACACAATTCCAACCCAATTTAACTTAATTAATATTCAGTACACACCCCCAATTAATTTAGTAATTACGTTTTGACCCCAATTCCACAATTTAATTACAATACATTGCTTTAACTATTAAATTCTGGGTTATGGTCGCTACAATATTGGTAGTTAATGTATAAACAGCATCAGGAATATCTTGACCTTGTTCAGTTTTTATTGTTTGATTATTAGTATCTTTTTTTACAGCAAAAAGGATTTGCATTCTTTCAGCTTGTGTGAGATAGTTATCCCACCATCCTTTAAGTTGATCGAAAAAACCATAAGCAATCATTGCAGCTACTTGATGATCCGTATTAAAGTTGTCACTTTGAGCTGCTTTGGCGAACATTAACATTTGTTGTACTAGATTTGTAATTTGATATTCTGCCATTCCATCAATGTTCCAATTGTAAATATTATGTCCATTAAAACTTGTTTGTAAGTAAGTATCCATATATTCATATTGTGTATCGGCCAATGATGGTCGGTTATAATAGCTTTTATGGGGTTTCCAATTGAATTTGGCTTCTTTTTATTTGATAGCATGAATATTTTCATGGTCTGGAATTTGGGTATTTGTAGCTTCATTCTCATTGTCAGATATATTATCTGCATTAATTGTCAGATAGTTGGATCTGATGAGGAGGAAGAGGATGTCTTAGAGACTTTTAAATCAACAAGTTTTTCGATCAATTTTTGACAGTTCATTAGTAATTTTTGGAGAGTTTTTAAATGAAATTTGGGTAAATATAGAGGTTTTATTAAAGGAAGAGTACTTGTAGAGGAAGAGAATGAGGTATTTATATTATTTTATAAAGAATGTGGTTTAGTAGGATTCTGGAGTAGATTTTCAATTCGTTCAGCTTGTTTCCCAATAGTTTGTAAATGGATATTTGTGTAATTATTTTTTTCTAATATTGATAGTAGATGTTCAATCAAAACTGGAATATTTTTATTAGGTACTTGGGTAGTTTTTAAACGTACTGCTTTAGTAGTTTTAGAAGTTCCTGCTATTATTATAGCTTCTGAAGGTGGATGACTAGAATCAATAGTTTTCCCAGAAAGGGTTATCTATTTATTGGTAGTATTAGTCGTGAAATTTATTTGAGGGATTTCATTATTAATAGAAAACCATTTGAAAAAATGAATATTAATTTAAGTTGGCTAAGGAAATCATAGTAATTTTGTTGAATTTTATTTCGTTGGTTTGAATTATATGTAGCAAAAAAATTCTTTCTTGTTTCTGAATTTTTGGGATGGTAAAATTCATTTCTAAAGATTTCTTTATTGATATGGAATTCATCATCAGTTATTATGAAAAGATTAAAATCTATTTCTAAATCATATATAGAATCACCAGGAGATTTAGGTGCAGTTGGTGTAGTAACTTTATAAATAGGTTGTTGAATATTTAAGTTTGTAAATAATTTATGCCGTTGGTCCCAGACACAAGTTAAAATAGAGGTATTTAATCCTAACCTAGTTAATGGTTTAATTGCAAGTTGAATTAATCCGATATGGATATAATTATATTTTTGTTTGTATAAATCTATTGGTTTTTTAGAAAGTAATTGAAGATTTTCATGTTTGTTCATTAGGCTTATTGTTTCCTCAACGGTCCTTATTGAATAATCTGTTTGTAAATTAAACTTTCCTGTCTTATAGACTTCTTTGATTGGGACTTTTGGAATTTTCCAATTTTGAACTTGTTTTTCAATATTTTCAAAATTTATTTCTTCATTGTTAATTGTTGTTGAAGTTGAGGCTAATTTAGAAGATTTACGAGATAAATTTCTGATAAGATTTTCCATTTAAACTTTTATAAATTTTAGATCAATCTGTCAATAACAAATTTTGCTAAACTGACCAGAAATGCCTAATTGGCGGCAAGGTCTTAGCTAGTTACGACTTTGGTGATTAGAAATAAAATTATAGTAAAAGTTTAAAGTATCTATCTATCAAAAATTTATTTCTAAATTCTAAAATAGCAACAACACAAATCACATATTTTTGATGTTTATAAGCCGAGCAATCACTCAGAAGAGAGAGGCTTATAACATGCAAGCTTGGGTCAATGATGAGCCAAGGGCCACATTCACAGAGAGTGATTAATGGCTCTAATACCAAAACAGAGATATATAAATATAGAATTGTTAAGTAAAAAGCATAACTTAAAAAGAGGAAACTTATAGAGATTCCAAAACAGAGCACAAAACAGAGCAGCAGAAGAGATTAAAAAAACTGCCTAAATTTTTTATGCCTAAGAGAGAATACCAAATGCCCTTATATAGAGTTCGGGCTTACAACCAGATCTAAATCTAGGCCATTTGTAGTGACCTAAATCCTTTATTAGACAGTTCCTTAAGTGATAATAATTTGTAATTAACTATAGTGTATTTTATTTGGCATCTAACTATAAAAAAGGCCGGTTACATTAGTATGAGGGTGTATTTTAAAGTTAATTTATTATTTTGGGTTCCTAGTGTAATTATTATCTAAATGGGCTATTATCTGTAATTTAGAAATTTGAATTCTAATTCTACAAGCACAAGGCTACGTGGGATTGTGAGGATTGTGTCTTGAGAGAAGAAGGAAAGTTCATAAATATTCTTCCCTTCCCATCTCAAGGGGAACGTTGGATTGAATCTGGAGAGATTGAGAGGTAGAGAGAAAGGGTTTCAGATCTGAAACTGAACCTTAGCATCCATTGTTGCAGTGCCAAAGGAAGAGAGCAAAGGAAGAAGAAAAATGAAGAGAAGAAGAGTAGAAGAATCTGGTGATATCTAACTTTATAAGATCAGATCAGGTAAGTTAATTCTTACTGTATAATTCCTTTATGTGTTCATGTGATTATATTCATGTTCTTGAGTGTTTATGTATATTTTGATGATTTTGTAGCATTAGTTGTGTTTACTATGTTAGAAATGGGTTTGGGTTATCTTCTAACATGTTATACCATAAAAACCCATAGATTTGAGACCATTAGAATTGACCACAACCAATTTGGGGATCAAAGGGATGAAAATCTCAAGATCTGGAAATCCCCAGATCACACCCAGTTTGGTACCCACCGGTACACCGATGAGGGTACCGATAAGAAGCAATTTATAGGCAAAAATAGGGCTTCAGTAACCACCGGTACACCGGTGAGGGTACCGATGAAGACTCTGCAGACTTTAGACCGTCGGCACCCATAGGTACACCGGTGAGGGTACCGACAGAGCCTTGTTTCTAGGCAAAAAGAGCCCATCTCGCACCCACCGGTACATTAGTGAGGGTACCGATGGAACACCCAGATGCACACAGGCTTGGAATTTGATTAGGGATTGATGTGGACTCATACCATTGGCATTTTAATTGATTTTTAAGACTCGAGATAGAACATAGACTTCATCTTGGAGTTCCATAATATCTTGGTACCTACGAATTACATTGGATTTGATAGTAACTAGTATTGGATTCAATTGAATTAAGATGACACTCGTTAATAATCTATGTCATTCATGCTAGGCTAATATAGGATGTTAAAAAAGCTCTGGAGGTGGAAAACAACGGGTTTCCTTTTTAGGATTCCTACGGATTGACTACATAACTTGTGGGTCGAAATCCCCACTTAAAATAGGGTAGGATGCTTGCTAGCTCCTATACGAGTTGGAACACCTTGAGTATTGTACACTTTTAAATTAGTATTGGGTTGGAATTTCCGAGAGTATCATCTACTCTGAACTAGCACAATGGTGTCCTTCTACCATGGGTTAGCGCCCGGAATGAAGAGGGGACATCCGGCTGTTCCTAGTGGCCTTTGCCTGAAATCTGGTTTGTATTGTATTGGAAGTTAAGAGAGCACTTAACAGTCTATATTTGTCTAACACATTCATTTGCATATCATCATCATTGCATTCCTTGTTTGAGCATTCATCTAGAGCATATGTATGATTCATTCACTAATTTCATATCATCATTAAATTCATCATATTTAACTGTTTATATTATTGCCATGACTTGAATTGACTCTATTGATATCATATGGGAATGGATGACTATTTGATTGACTTACTGGTGTCACGCCCCAGATCCTGTAGCACAAATCCCTAGGTGAGATGGCACGGATCTCAAGACGAGACCTTCGTGATCCATTTCTGGACCGCAGATTGTCATATCATTACTAGGACACAAGATGAAATAAACTTAATTTTTTTCATCAACATAGAGTTGCAGAAGCTAATACAATAATCCAAATTAATTTAAACAAGTCAACCAACTTCAAAAGAGCCTTACATCAGTATTAAAAAAAAAAAACAGAATCTCACATCTGAGTTTATTACAACCAAGACGATAAATAAATCATGATAAGGTCCAAATCATGGAACAACAGCATACATCCATAAATCCCGTCATGTCAACCTCAACTTGCAACATAAAAGTTACATGAGCTTTGAATGCCCAGTAAGCACGATCTTGTCACCGACTCCTCATTATATAACATGATGAAATAACCGACAAAACAACAACATCGATTCAGAGGCATATGGCATGATAGGTTTTAATGTGAAATGAATATGATGAGTGTATATCAAACAAATGCTCTAATGCATGCTCAAACGATGAATATTAATGGTATGTTATGAAATGTCTAATGTCAATGTATAGTGTCAAGTGTCCCTCATTGCAGCTTCTATAACACACAACCGGAAGCCCCCTCTTCGTTCTGAGCGCTAACCCATGGTACGAAGGCTACCATGTACTGATTTCATGAGTGTACGATACTCAAGGTCCAGACGGCCTTATGGAACCAACTATGATCCCACAACTTATTTCGTAGGCCTTGCAACCTATAGGTCTAGACAACCTCTTATTTTCCACCTTCCGGGCACACTTAACATTCCACATAAACACAATATGCATGCATTATTAAATAGTAAGACCCAAATGATAGTCTCCCTTGGAAACTATCTAGCGCCCATACACGTGGATAATGCATTGGATTCCGTCATTCACATCCTAGCATTATACAATCAATCTACTATTCACATAATCCAGTACTTAGAGATTATTAATGATAAAGTCCCCCGAAAACTACCTAAGTGCCCATACACTTAGATAATCCGTTGGAGATCATCATTTATAGTCTAAGCTGAAGACAATCAGCGGAGTGTGTTCAATAAGATCAGCTCATGTGAAGGGCATCAAAGCAGATTCTCTCAGTTGGAACATATGCCCATGACCTTCCCTCGATCCCTATAATCACACCGTAAAAGCCCGGACCAATCTGACCATCCAAACCTGCCAATTTCTTCAAAATAGTCCCATGTCAGTAAGCTCGCCGGTGTACCTGTAGTGACTCTGAACCGTAAGTGTAAACAATTAGTTTAAATTAGGCACTGAAGTGTAATTTTATTAAGTGTGAAGGTTAGGGAGCAATTACCCAAAGCCTTAATGAGCTTTAAAGACCTCAAACTTGGGTTGGTCGTTTGGCCTAGCTTGTTAGGCGAGTTAGTGGGGAAATATGTTATTAGGTAAGGGATTAATCAGTAATTAACCAAGATCATAACCAACTCATTACTATGAGGATTTGTATTGGATCATGGATGGCGAAGACTCCAAGATAGGAGGGAACTACTGCACATACAAGTACAAGATGAGGGGGAAAAGATGAGGAGACCAAGAGGAAAGAAAGAAAAGGAAGAAAGAATAAAGAAAAAGATGAGTTACTGCAGGAAGAAGAAGAGAATGGCTAAAGAAACTAAGGCAAAGGAGAACAAGGGAAATGTCAAGAAAAATGTTAGAACTAGGAGGCCTAAGCCTAACTCGGAAGAGAAGAAAGAAAGAAGAAGATTGATGAAGCAGGCCCTTAAGAGACAAGAGAAACTAGAAGAAGAACGAGATGACGATAGGGACTTTTTGTCGGATTATGATCGAGATGAGCGTGAACAAGAGTTTGAGGTAGGATTCTTCCATAATAGTACGGTAGACATGTTCATAATATATAACGAAGCTATTGATAATGCCTATAGGTTCAACTTGTTGCATGTGTTTGAATGTGTGTATGAAACCATGAATTTCTTACTTGTGTGTAGAAAACATGTTTAGGAGAAATTATGGTTCAAATCTGTAGTTTATGTTAAAATTTCTCAATCATGCTTGTGTAATTATGAATATGAAACAAAGGTTTTGCTCCTAGACAATAAATCAGTTTGTGTGCGTAAACATACAATTTTGTGCTTAAAATGATCAAAAGTGGTGATGTGATTGAATTGGCACAAAACATGGTTGAAAACCCAGTTTTCTGGGTGGTTACGCCTGCTCGGCAGGAAGCTCGGCACCTGCCGAGGTGACCAAACTCTCAGTTGTTTCAGCCGAACCTCGGCAACTACCGAGGTTGCTGCTGAGCTCTGTTGATTCCCATTTTTGGTGGGTGCCTCCATTTTGATGTGATTAGTATGTATGTGAAGTCGGTTTGTGTGCGAAATACCTGTATCAAAAGTTATAATCTAAAGTATGTTGCATGCCTAGTTGAATATGAAATTGGGTGTTGATGTTATACATTAGCATGTAGTATGATTAAATTGTGCCCTACTATCTCATGATTGATATGTATGTGAGGCTATGCTCTTTAGAATTCTTTATGAAATGATTATTAAGCATGAAGTAATCTGGGATCCTAGTGTTGTGTGTAACACAAGTTATGTTGTATTAATGATTATGATGAGGACATGAATAGTTGTATTGTTGATTGTGTGTGAAGGTGAATTTTCTACCTTGGGTAGATTCCGAAAGGAAAGAGGGCAAGCAATCCCGCCTAGGGTCCCATTCCCTAAAGGAAAGATGGTGGCAATCTACCTTGAGTTGTATAAATTCCCTCAAAGCATTGATGACAAGCAATCCTGCCTTCGGTGTATATTCCCTGAAAGGAAAGATGGCAACCAATCCTGTCTTTGGTTGTACATATTCCCTAAAAGGAAAGATGGCCACCAATACTGCCTTGGGTTGTATATATTCCCTAAAAGGAAAGATGATGGTGGTTGTCTACCTTGGGTTCTATTCCCTAAAAGAAGCGGATTGATATCAGTGTTTGGCCAGAATGATCAGTTTTAAGTGAGTAGTATTTTCAATCAGTGCCTTAATCATATCGGCAGTGTGGGAACGGCTTGGTTATCAGTGTATGAATAGCTATTATCAGTGTTGGGACAGTGGTATTATTATTGAATGAACAAACTTATTATCAATTTGGAGAGAAATATATCAGAATTAGAACAGTGTTATTATCAAGGTGTGGATTTTATCATCATCAGATGGGTGACAGTGTCTACAGCTTGAGTATTGGTATTATGATTGGTATATGGACAGTATCTCTCTAATTTGTTAACGACATCCATGGTGGTAATGGAATTATTGGTATTATGGCAATATATTTGTATTTCATGCATTATACTTGCACATTATGACATGTTTTGTGTTCATACCTATGTTATCATGTTCTTTTATTAGTTATACATCATAATCTGTTTTGAGCTATACGATACTTGATCATGAAACTTTATGTTATGTGACCATTACCTCAATTAGTACATATGTGTGAGTATGTGGTTTAGTAAGGCTTAAATTGATAAAAGATTGTACATTATGCACTTGATAGTGAGTTAAATATATGCTCTATGATGAATCTGCATGAATGAATTCGTTTTGTTATATTATTATGAAAGTGACTATTGTATTGTTGTGGATTTTTCTTATTGAGCATCCAGCTCACCCCTATTTTTTTACAGATGGCTTTCCAATATGAAACGATTGATAGTAACTGACAAATCATCACGAGTTGCATTAGGAAGAATTGGATAACATTTGAGATGACGTAGTAGATGGAAGAGAGTGGGACATGTGAACAATTTTATTTAATTTCTTTTACTTAACTTGAAATTTTTAGTTACAAAGTTATTGGGACCTGTAAAGATATTTCGACAGACCTTATTTAGTCACAAAAGTCTTCTACCATTTCTTTAGAAGCTCTGAATTATATTGTTGTTAATTATATGGTCAGTACATGTTTGGTTGTCGTATCCATGGTTTTGGATCCGAAGGTCAAACCCACATCAAATCCTCTGGATTTTCTATGTTCCAGATTTAGGGTGCGACAGATTTGCTATCAGAGCACTAGCTTCAACTTACCTAGGGCTAAGAGAACTTAGAAGTGAACATTAGAATTCACAAGACAAGAGTGAAGGTAGTCATGGGAGAATGCTGTTGTATGTGATGGAAGGATTACTGGTAAGGGCATAGTGAGGGTTAGATATCAGTGTTTAAGAACTTCGGAAAATGGTAGAGTGAGATTTAAGACGAGAACTTAGAAAGTATTGTTCAAATCTAGGATTCACATGTATGAATTGCTTGATTTATTTGAATTGTTTGACATGTACATGCTAAAGAATTCAGTATTGTGTGTTTACAAGATGTGGATTGTATGACTGCAGGTTATGATTTCTGTAAGTTATGAATCTAGGGGCTATCAAATTCAGTGAGACCTAGGAAGAAACATAGAGACATGTAAACATAGGAATCACATGTAGTTTAGTGGTGTGTATAAAATGATTTGTTTAATTTATTGAATATTGTGAATGCTGCGAGTGTTCTATGGTCTTGTGAAATGCTTGAGTTTTGTGCCAAGTGCTTTTTACAAATTGTTTGATATTGTATGACTATTTTGGAGTGGTGTGCCTTCTATGAATATATGTGATACGTGTGAGTACGCCTATATAGTACTATTAAACTTTATGCTTAGAGACATGTCGGTATAGGAATTTAACTTATAGAATTATAAGCTTATTGCTTAGTATTATGTGTTAACTACTTGATCTAAAGAGTGATTACTTTGGTGTGTACCTTTATCAGTAATTTTGGATAGACGATTTGGAATAGGGGTACCACTACATCTAAAAAGTCTGAAAGTGCATTATAAAGATGAAATCTATGATGAGTTGTTTTCGTAATTAGTTTAGAGTAAATTATATTTGTTAGTAGTAATGTGTTACTTGTGTTTGTACTCATTTGGAGATACCTGTACTTGTAAGTATGAATGTTACCTGTAATGCATTCTTACTATGGGTTATGTATGTACCGTGATATTCATAGTAGGAACCTTAGATATAATTCATTACATAGAAACTATAATTAATTGGGTGAAACTGTTACGAATGGGGTATGTTACTTATAATACTTGTGTAAACATATGTTCATAGAAATGATATTTAATAAGGGAATTAGACTTGAATTGTTATATAAACAGAGATTTATACAAAATCTAATAAAATTATGAGAAATAAAATAAATAACACAGGATTGATGAATAGAAATTAATCCAATAATAAGGTTATTCCTTATAAGTGAAAAGGCAGATCTGGTCAAATCTGGGTTTCGAGTTTGACCCTACAACTTCAACTAATTTTAAATTGAAATATACTTTGAATTAAAATGAAATTTTTATGGGAAAATGCTAGATATGAATTTAGGAAATTTATAAAATTATTCAAACTTGAAAAATAAAATTTATTGGGGTCGGCAGGAAGCTCGATACCTACCGAGCCACCTACTGAGCTTGCGACCGAGCCTTTTAAAGGGCAAAAATTTAGGTTTGATGGTGAAGCAAGAACTCTTCCAAGCATCCTCAGATCCTTCGTCCATTCAATCCAAATCTGGTAAGATTTCTTGAATTCAAGCTTGAAATTTTCAGATTTTCGTCTTGAACAACCATGCCTAGAACTAAGAATGCTCAAGGACCTTCTAAAAAGGCCAAGACTTCTACGGCTTCCTCATCTAGGAGTAGAAGGTCCCAAGCCCCTCCATCGCCACCATCGGATTTCTCCGATTCTTTGGGAGAAGATTGACGTCCACAAAGTGTTGAGCCTAATCCCAGGGAAGAATCAACCCAAACTCCTTCTCCACCCAAACCCAATGAATATGAGGGTAAGGAAATGATAATAGAGAAGAGGGCGAATATGAGAGACATAGCAGACTATGGAGTTATTGAAGCGCTCCGTGACATTGGCTGGGAGTCAATCTTAGACTGGGGTGGAATTGCATTTCCTACAATGGTATTGGAGATGTATTCTCACATTTCCAACACTAACTTCGAGTCATGGGCATCACATTTAAGATGTATGGTTATGTCAAGCGCATAGATCTTCAGTTAGTGGCCAGGGTGATACAACTGCCAATGAATAACGCTAATAGCATTATACCATATCTTGATGATGAAGAGATGAGGGAAACCACAAAAGTCTTGTGTGGGATGAGAACTCAGTGGAATCCAGATAACTCCCTCAGTGTTTCCAAGCTTATTCCCAAATACCGTATCCTCCACAAAATCTTCATCACTAATATTTACCCGAGATTCGGAAATGTGACCGAACTCACCCTGTACATGGTCTCTGTACTTCATGAAGTTGCTCTAGGCAGGAGAGTTTGCCTCTCGAATCTGATCATCTCACATATCATTTGGAATGTGCTAACCAAAAGAAAAGGACCCCTTCCCTTTGCTTGCTTAATGTGTATCGTGGCTCAACGCTGGGGTATACACAGACCTGACCCTAGAACCGGCATTGTTAATCCTCCATTCGGGGCAGTGAACTTAGTCAAGATGGGTTTGTCGAGAAGTGCAATTCGACCAGATCAGAGAAACATTGTGGAGGAACCGACTGCACCACAAGACGTCCCTCCACCTCAATATCAGGAAGCTTCTACTTCGACTACAGCTCCTACTAACCTTAGTGGGAGTATGGCTGTGGAAGCTAGACTCGAGATGCTTGAGAGATACAATGCTGAACTGAGAGTAGAGGTGAAAAAGAGTGGACAAGAGGTGTCCAAGGTTAAGGAGACGGGGGAGTGAGCTCTTTTGTTCTTCCAGGATATGTTTGGTTGCCGTCGACCCTCAGATACTGTTTCACATGCAATTCGATCATCTTCAGCACTGCCACCATCATCTTCATCATTACTTTTTCTAGAGAGAAACTCTAGAATTCTTAACTTGCATTAGGATAGTTTACCTTCCTTTGTGGCGCCATCAGCGAATGGCAAAGTAGTTAGATGTTTGTAATGGAAAGACAATAGTTATACAAAAACTTTCTTATCTAATGAAATACTTAAATCTTCTTTTTCTTGTTTTTGTGTAATGAAGTGTGGAATTTACTAGATGGTTGTACCTGTAATGAATTTAGAATCATATGTTGATTCTTGTGAATTGTAATTGTAGTTGTCAAAGCACTAAGCTACTCAGCCATTTCGGGGTCAAAATGCCCTTAAGGGGGGGAGACTGTAGTGACCCTGAACCCTAAGTGTAAATAATTAGTTTAAAATAAGGACTGAAGTGTAATTTTATTAAGTGTGAAGGTTAGGTTACCATAAGCCTTAATGGACTTTAAAGACCTCAAACTTGGACTGGTCGTTTGGCCCAGCTTGTTAGGAGAGTTAGTGGGGAAATATGTTATTAGGTAACGGATTAATCTATAATTAACCAAGATCATAACCAAATCTTTAATATGAGGATTTGAATTGGATCATGGATGAGGAAGACTCCTAGATAGGAGGGAACTATTGCTCATACAATATGACGGGGAAAAGATGAGGAGACCAAGAGAAAAGAAAGAAAAGGAAGAAATAATAGAAAAGAAGAGAAGGAGTTACTGCATGAAGAAGAAGAGAATGACTAAAGAAACTAAGGCAAACGAGAACAAGGGAAAGGTCAAGAAAAAGGTTAGAACTAGGAGTCCTAAGCCTAACCCGGATGAGAAGAAAGAAAGAAGACGATTGATCAAGCAGGCCCCCAAGAGACGAGAAACTGGAAGAAGAACGAGATGACGATAGGGACTTTTCGCCGGATTATGATCGAGATGAGCGTGAACAAGAGTTTGAGGTAGGTTTCTTCCATAGTAGTACGGTAGACATGTTCAGAATATGTAAGGAAGCTATAGATAATGCCTATAGGTTCAACTTGCACGTGTTTGAATGTGTGTATGAAACCATGAATTTCTTACTTTTGTGTAGAAAACAAGTTTAGGAGAAATTATGGTTCAAATCTGTAGTTTATGTTAAAATTTCCCAATCATGCTTGTGTAGTTTTGAATATGAAACTAAGGTTTTGTTCCTAGACTTTAAATCAGTTTGTGTGTGTGTAAAACATACAATTTTGTTTTTAAAATGATCAAAAGTGGTGATGTGATTGAATTGGCACGAAACTTGGTTGAAAAACCAGTTTTCTAGGAGGTTATGCCTGCTCGACAAGAAGCTCGGCACCTGCCGAGGTGACCAAACTCTCGGGTGTTTCTGCCAAGCCTTGGTAACTACTGAGGTTGCTGTTGAGGTACGTCGGCAGCTGCCGAGCACCTACCGAGCTCTATTGATTCCCATTTTTGGTGGGTGTCTCCATTTTGATGTGATTAGTATCTATGTGAAGTCGATTTGTGTGTAAAATACCTGTATCAAAAGTTATGACATAAAGTACGATGTATGCCTTGTTGAATATGAAATTGGGTGTTGATGTTATACATTAGCGTGCAATATGATTAAAGGGTACCCTGCTATCCCATGATTGATATGTATGTGAGGTTATGCTCTTTAAAATTCTTTATGAAACGATTATTTGAGTATGAAGAAATTTGGGATCCTTGTGTTGTGTGTAACACAAGTTATGATGTATTAATGATTATGATGTGGATGTTAATGGCTAAATTGTTGATTGTGTGTGAAGGTGAATTCTTACCTTGGGTAGATCCCGAAAGGAAAGAGGGCAAGCAATCCTGCCTGGGGTCCCATTCCCTAAAAGGAAAGATGGTGGCAATCTACCTTGGGTTGTATAACTTCCCTCAAAGCATTGATGGCAAGCAATCCTGCCTTGGGTGTATATTCCCTGAAAGGAAAGACGGCAACCAATTCTGCCTTTGGTTGTACATATTCCCTAAAAGGAAAGATGGCGAACAATCCTGCCTTGGGTTGTATATATTCCCTAAAAGGAAGGATGGTGGTTGTCTTCCTTGGGTTCTATTCCCTAAAAGAAGTGGATTGATATCAGTGTTTGGACAGAATGATCAGTTGTGATTGAGCAGTATTTTCAATCAGTGCCTTAGTCATATCGGCAATGTGGGAACGACCTGGTTATCAGTGTATGAATAGTTATTATCAGTGTTGTGACAGTGGTATTATTATTGAATGAACAGACTTATTATCGATTTGGACAGAAATATTATTAGAATCAGAACAGTGTTATTATCAATGTGTAGATTTTATCATCATCATATGAGTGACAGTATCTTCCACTTGAGTATTGGTATATGGACACATCTCTCTAATTTGTGAATGATTTCCATGGTGGTAATGGAATTATTGGTATTATTGCAATATATTTATATTTCATGCATTATATTGCACATTATGATATGTTGTGTGTTCATACATATGTTATCATATTCTTGTATCAGTTATACATCATAATCTGGTTTGAGTTATATGACACTTGATCATGAAACTTTATGTTATGTGACCATTACTTCAATTAGTACATATGTGTGAGTATGTGATTTAGTAAGGCTTAAATAGATAAAAGATTGTACATTATGGACTTTGTAGTGAGTTAAATATGTGCTTTATGATGAATCTGCATAAATGAATTCGTTTTGTTATATTATTATGAAAGTGACTATTGTATTGCTGTGGAAAATCACTCCCTGTCGGTAGGCTTGCCAGTGTACCGGTACACCTATCGAGGAAATTCTCTGTGTATTTGACTCCCTTGTGGTAGGCTTGCCAGTGCCTTCCGATGGATCAAATCATGGGTCCTTTGACTCTCCGTCGGTAGGCTTGCCAGTGTACCAGCTCCTACCGACGCATCTAGAATTCAATTTCATAAACGATCGGTAGGCTTTGCTGGAATACCGGCACGCCTACCGATACTCATGAACAATCGTATATGTACAATAAAGATGTCATTTATCATGGTCAATCAAATCCAAACTCATATAATTTATACCAAACATCATACGATGGAAAAGAAGGAAAATAACCATGGAAAACAATATATTACCAACAAAACATGATGATCACCTATCAAATGATTCGCATACGTTTATCCTCAGAAATCAAAGATACAACATGATACACAATGATTAATCATATAGGATAGGCAACTTACTTGATTTTTGATGCAAGACACTAACTGAACTCTTCTCTCCTTGCTTCTCCTCTTCTTTTCTTCTTCTTTCTTCTTTTTCCTTTCTCTTTTAATCTCTCAATCTCACTCTTTCAATCTCCCAGTCTTTCTTTCTTAGTCTCTCAATCACAGCACTTCTCTTGTGACTGAAACAACATACGGGAGGTTAGAGATGTATGGATTCGTTCCCTCCATTCTCTCCCACTACCACCACGCTACAAGACACGTTGATATGGCTCATTCAATGCACGGTTGTACGTTTGAATCTGGGTCTAAATTAATTTAATTGTTAAATTCACACCTAATAATATTTATTTACACTAAGCCTCCCAAGTCTAAGTATAAGTTACAAATTCACCCCTACGTTTAATTAACTCATAAAACTATATAAACGTATGCCTAATATATCATGTAAAATAATAAATAAGGAGAAAAAATTCCCTTAAATGGATTTAGGTCATTACAACTGGGCATTCAAAGCTCACGCAACTTCTCATGTTGCAGGATGAGAAGGATGATGAATTTCTTTGGTTTGGACTAGGATTGGATTTGGATTACTTGTTGCTCCATATTTTACTGTTTATTGTTTATTTAGATTAGGGTTTTTGATAAACATTGAGTTCTAATAACTTAGAGAACTTTATACTTTGGTTTTATACTCTTTTGGATCATAGACTGTGATTTGGATTATATGTTTTTCTTTAGCTTCCGCAATTTTGATCAATAAAGGTATATTCTACTTTTATTACTTATGGTTTTGATATGGCAATCCGTGTTCCAGCGATGGAACCCGAAGGTTTCCCTTCAAGATCCATGCAGTCCCACATAGGGAATTGTGTTATGGGTTTGGGGGTGTGACAGATTGGTATCAGAGCATAAAGTTTGCTCAGAATAAGGAAATTAGAAGATTAAAGAAGCTAGGTCTCACATAGAAATCTGAAGTTAGGATGGAGGAACTTAGAAATTCACTTAGGAATTGTGTGATGTTTACCAATTGGTGTGCTGATTGTATTGATGTGCTAGTATGTTTACTTGATCATTTGGACACTAGGTAGCGGACTGTAGATTTATTGTTTACCTTGGGTGTAAATGGATGGAAGGAAAAGAGCTGCTACTACTGCTACTGGAGAGAGATCTTCCTCGGGAGCTAGGGCTGATGTTAATCCTCAGCCAGCAGGTGTCTACCAGATACTGGGAGACATGGTGACTATACAACAGGACCAAATGGAGAGTCAAGCCGTAGCTGATCTAAGGAGAGTCGTAGGAGCTTCGATCATGTGGTTGGAGAAGTTTAAAAAGATGACTCCACCTACGTTTGAAGGGTTAGGTGAGCCACATCTTGCTCAAGATTGGCTGTTAGACATGGAACAAATCTTTCGAACGATGGAATGTTCAGACGATCAACAAGTGTCTTTGGTCACCTCCATGCTCAAGGGTGAGGCACTTCACTGGTGGGACATGGTGAAGCGGAATCTGACTGCAGTCTTGACGTGGGAGCAGTCCTAATTAGAATCTTTATTATCCTTATTAGCGTCCTAGTCTTACTTGAACTAGTCTTTATTAATTTATTTAATGTGGAATCCTAATTAAGTTATATCTATTACTTAATCCTAGTTATAATAGGTTACTTGTTTTCTAATCAGGTTCCTAATTGGTCTAAAACTAATAATTAATTATCTTATTTAATTAAAGTCCTACTTAAGTTATGATTAATGCAAACTAAACACCAGCCCTTAGATTAAGATTAAAAGTTCCTACAAGATCCTAGCCACACATTATAACTTAAAAAGTTATGATCGTGTGTGAAGCACTTTAGTTTCCTATAGTGTAGCCCACCAATCATAAACAGTGAAAGTCAAATCTGTAACTAACTTACTAAAATTTTAAATTAACCCCTATATTTTATAATTAATTACACACTAACTCCTATACTTATATTAATTAAAATTTAGTCATATATTTTTGTTGGGTTATTACACCGCTATTCGAGGCAGGGTAGTTCCACAACGACTCAGGACTTATGCTGAGGTTCTCGAGTGCTCCAGACACGTGGAGTGAGACTTGGAAAAACCTTCAGTGCAAAGGGATCAGCCCAAACACGACAAGGGCCGGTACCAATCGTACCGGCAGAGGCAGCTGACCGTCGTCAGTGACATGATGATAAGCCAGCTAGGACTCCATCAATTGATACAGCAACTCCCGTGGCACGAGATGCTCAGAAGCAGCCACAGCCACCACAGGACCAGCAGTTCCGATGGAAATTGTGCTTCAACTACGGCAAGGAAGGACATCTTTAATATGATTGCCGAGTGCCGAGGAAAGACGGTAAACCAACCCCACCTAGGCCAGCATAGAAGGGCAAGGCTAATGCCATGACAGATGCAGTTGTTCCTCATGACGATCAAGCTACCAACGCCGTGGTAAAAGGTACCATCCATGTATTTCATACTCCAGCACGTGTGTTATTTGATTCGGGTGCATCACATTCGTTTATCTCTAGTAGTTGTATGCTATTCTTGGGTTTACAACTCAATAGTCTAGAAAATCCATTGTGTATTGTTAACCCAGTGGGAGGAACTGTTACTCTACACCAAGTATGTCATGCCTGTGTGGTAAGAGTAGGTGACCTCAATCTAGAGGCAGACCTGGTAATGCTTGACATGGTTGACTTCGAGGTGATTCTCGACATGGATTGGCTCTCTGCTTATCATGCCAGGATGAATTGCTTTGAGAAGACAGTTGTATTCGATCTTCCTGGAGGACGTCGTATGACATTCCTTGGGACTGAGAATGATGCCTACCAGTCTGAATTTCTTTTTGCTGCGGATGGGAATCGGAAACTATCCTTGGAGGATATTCCCACTGTTCGAGACTTCGGCGTGATTTTTCTGGATATTCCGGGGTTACAACCTAAAAGGGAGGTAGACTTCTGTATTGAACTTATTCCTGGCACTACTCCAATTTCACTTGTGACTTATCGGATAGCTCCGACTGAGTTATGCGAGTTGAAAGAGCAGTTAGATGAGCTGAGTGCACTAGGACTCATCAGACCGAGTACTTCTCCTTGGGGTACGCCTGTTATATTCGTGAAGAAGAAAGATGGATCACTTCGACTCTGTATCGACTATAGACAGCTGAACCGGGTGACTGTGAAGAACAAGTACCCATTGCCGAGGATCGACAACCTATTTGACTAGTTGAGAGGAGCTCAATACTTCTCGAAGATTGACTTGAGATCGGGATACCACCAATTGCGGATTTGAGAGGAGGATATTCAGAAGACGGCCTTTCACACTCGATATGGGCATTATGAATTCGTGGTTATGCCATTTAGGTTGACGAATGCGCCAGTAGCTTTCATGGATTTGATGCATAGAGTATTCAGGCCTTTTCTAGATAAGTTTGTCGTCATCTTTGTGGATGGCATCCTGATTTATTTGAGGCCTGAGGAGGAGCATGAGAAACACCTGCGGATCGTATTGCAGACGTTGTACGATCACCAGTTTATGCCAAGTTATAGAAATGCGATTTCTAGAGAAATGAAGTGAGATTCCTTGGTCGTGTAGTATCCACAAGTGGTATCTCCGTGGATTCGGCTAAGGTTGAGGCAGTTCTCGGTTGGGAGCGACCGAAGAACGCAACATATATTTGGAGTTTCCTTGGTCTTGCGGGATACCACAAGAGGTTCATCGAGGGATTCTCCACCATTGCAGCATCATTGACCCGCTTAACAAGGAAGGAGGAGAAGTTTGATTGGGACAAGAAATGTGAGTCGACCTTTGAGGAGCTCAAGAAGAGATTGACGTCAGCACCAGTTTTAGTCGTACCTATCGCTGGACAAAAGATGGAGGTATACACCAACGCATCCTTGCAAGGCTTGGGTGTTGTGCTTATGCAAGATGGTCGTGTAGTGGCATATGCTTCACGACAACTTAAGGTTCATGAACGCAACTATCCTACTCATGATCTAGAGTTGGCCACAATTGTCTTTGCCTTGAAGCTTTGGAGGCACTATTTGTATGGCGAGGAGTTTGAACTGTTTTCAGATCACAAGAGTCTGATGTACATCTTCACGCATAAGCATCTCAACATGCGCCAAAGGAGATGGTTGGAGTTGATTAATGATTATATCTTGACTTTCCACTATCATCCTGGGAAGGCGAATGTTGTAGCTAACGCATTGAGCCGTAAATTGCGGGGAGTGTTAGCTCAATTGATGCGCTAGGAATGGAGACTTCAGGAGACCATAGCAGACTTGAGAGTTCATCTAATGAACCAGCAGAGTCGTGGTTACCTTTTTATCTTGGTAGCTAGACCTTCATTAGAGCATCGTATAGCAGCTTGTCAGAAGGATGACCAGGATCTACTGTTGTTAGCAATCGATGATGGTAAGCCAGAGTGGGTGGTACACTCAGACGAACTTATCAGATATCCAAGCGCCTTTGTGTTCCAGAGGATCGGGACATTAGGAGAGCGATATTGGAGGAAGCACATAAGTCGCGGTATTCTATTCATCCTAGAAGTACCAAGATGTACTGAGATTTGCGCGTGAACTATTGGTGGCCGGGTATGAAGAGAGAGATTACGCAGATTGTGTCACGGTGTCTCACGTGCCAGTAGGTTAAGGCTAAGCATATGAGATTAGTGGGACTACTACAACCTTTGCCTATAGCGGAGTGGAAATGGGAGCCACCGTGGACTTCGTAGTTAGTTTGCCGAAGACACGGGTAGAATGGATTCGATTTGGGTGATCGTGGATCGGTTAACCAAATCAGCCCACTTCTTACCAGTGAAGATTGTAGCTTCAGCCGAGGAGATTGCGAGACTATATGTTCGAGAGATCATGCGACTTCATGGACTACCTGTGAGTATTGTGTCAGATCATGGTTCGCTATTCACGTAGAAATTTTGGGAAGGATTGCAGAAGTCTATGGGCACATAGTTAGACTTTAGTATGGCATATCACCGCAGACGAATGGCCAAACAGAGAGAGTGAATCAAGTATTGGAGGACATGCTTCGATCTTGCGTGATGGACTTTGGCGGTAGTTGGGGAGAACATCTACCTTTTGTAGATTTTCTTACAACAACAGTTTCCACTCGAGCATTGGCATGGCTCCATTTGAGGCATTATACGGTAGACCGTGTTGTTCACTTGTTTGTTGGGCAGAAGTCGGGGAGAACAATGTTCTTGGACCGGATCTTGTTCAAGAGATAACAGCTAAGATGAAACTCATTCGCGAGAGACTAAAATCAGCGCAGAGTCGACAGAAGAGCTACGCAGACCGTAGAAGAAGAGAGCTAGAGTTTGCAGTTGGTGACCATATATTCTTGAAGGTTTCCCTTATGAAAGAAGTGATGCGATTCTGTAAGAGAGGGAAATTAGCAGCACATTACGTCGGGCCATTTGAAGTACTAGAGCGCATTGGACATGTGGCATACAGAGTTGCATTGCCACCACAACTTTTAGCAGTTCATGTTGTATTCCATGTATCACTACTATGGAAGTACGAACCAGACCCAACACATGTACTAGATTGGAGCGAGTTGCAGCTTAGAGATGACATAACCTATGTAGAGCGACCGATGAAGATTTTGGATCAGAAAGAGCAAGTTTTGAGAACCAAGACCATACACCTAGTGAAGGTTCAGTGGGGACATCACGATGAATCTGAAGCTTCATGGGAATTGGAATCAGACATTCGGGAGCGTTATCCAGAGCTATTCACAGATTAAGGTATGCAATTTCGGGGACGAATTTCTTTTAAGGAAGGTAGGTTGCAGTGACCTAAATCCTCTATTAGAAGGTTCCTTAAGTCATAATAATTTGTAATTAACTATAGTCTATTTTATTTGGCATCTAACTATATAAATTGCAGGTTATATTAATATAAGGGTGTATTTTAAAGTTAATTTATTATTCTGGGGTCCTAGTGTAATTATTATCTAAATGGGGTATTATCTGTAATTTATAAATTTGAATTCTAATTCCACACACACAAGGCTACATGGGATTGTGAGGATTTGTGTCTTAAGAGAAGAAGGAAAGTTGATAAATATCCTTCCCTTCCCATCTCAAAGAGAACGTTGGATTGAATCTGAAGAGATTGAGAGGGTAGAGAAAATGGGTTTCAGATCTGAAACTGAACCTTAGCATCCACTGTTGCAGTGCCAAAGGAAGATAGCAAAGGAAGAAGAAGAAGGAATAAAAGAAGAGTAGAAGAATCTGGTGATATCTGAATTTATAAGATTAGATCAGGTAAGTTAATTCTTACTGTATAATTCCTTTATGAGTTCATATGATTATATTCATGTTCTTGAGTGTTTATGCATATTTTGATGATTTGATTGCATGATTTGTGTTTAATATGTTAGAAATAGGTTTGGGTTATGTTCTAACATGTTATACCATAAAAACCCATAGATTTGAGACCATTAGAATTGACCACAACCAATTTGGGGATCAAAGGGATGAAAATCCCGAGATCTAGAAATCCCCAGATCACACTCAATTCGGTACCCATCAGTACACCGATGAGGGTACTGACAGGAAGCAATTTATAAGCAAAAATAGGGCTTCAGTAACCACCGGTACACCGGTGAGGGTACCGATGAAGACCCTGCAGACTTTAGACCATCGGCATCCATTGGTACACCAGTGAGGGTGCTGAAAGAGCCTTGTTTCTAGGCAGAAAGAGCTCATCGGCATCCATCGGTACACCGGTGAGGGTACCGATGGAACACCCAGATGCACAAAGGCTTGGGATTTGATTAGGGATTGATGTTGTCACGATCCGAATCCCCAAAGTATGACACGTGTACACACACGTGCATAATCTGGTATTCCAAGCCGTGACTCTCACCCTCAACTAACAATCTCATCATCATCAACAATATAACCACTATCCAAACCAAGAGGGTGGTACATCCATAAATCACAATCAGAGCAA
>JAUPMG010042242.1:0-14208 GCA_031762675.1 Pachysandra terminalis | reverse complement strand
TTGCTTATAGAGGTCCTTTTTTTCCCGTCTAAATTGAAGGAAAATAAGAAACAAAGCTTAAGTTTTTAGCTTAAACTTATATACGTTGTATTGTTTTAGATGGTAGAATTTGAGTCCAATATATTTTTGGATAGTCATATATATTTTGGATGTTGTTTATAAATATTTTATTTATTAGTTTTAAACTTTTGTATTAATTCACAATATCAATAAAAAAACTTATTTATTGTTTTTATTTAAAATGTAATGTTTATAAATAGCATATATTTAATAAAGAGATCTCTTTTCATTGATTAACTTTATTATTTATATATTAAAAATTACTAAAAAAATAAAAAGAAGAAAGAAATTTGTGGAAATTAAGCCTAAATCAAAATACATAAAAAAAGTAGAATTACTACGGTGAAATAACAAAAATTTGGATTCGAAATTGGCCGAAATTCTGTGAAATTTTACAACCTAATTTCATTCAATTTTTTTATTCTTAAAATAGCTTTGGCCCGAAATATCCGAAATTTCATTTTTGTTGTAGTCTACCAAATTGTTGAAATTTTCGAAATTTGAAACTATGGGATGAACACACCATTGGTGTTTTGGCCACTATTTCAGTCGTCTATTTCATAGTTCGAATATTGGTAATAGTTTCCGTACATGGCCGTTTTTCGTTTGCTTTCTTCTTTCAAAATCAATTCATACTTGGTGACCCTAGAGGATGGCTCAAAAAGATCTTCGAATTCCATTCCCTTGAATTTCTTTTGAAGTTTGATTCCTAAACCGTTTTAGGATGGCTTCGCAAATTCGATCTCGGGAAGGGTTATCTTGCACTTATTCTTAGCCCTCTTAAAACGGGCTATGAATTTGTTGGCTGATTTGTCAAGCTATTGCCTCAGCCTTTCCAGATCGGCCATTGAAACCTCTAGCTTGGTTTGTAGAATTGAGTGTGGAATTTTTCCTCCATCTCAACCCAACTCGGTGGGAATTTGGGAGCCAAAGTTATGTACCATGTGAAGACATATCCTGTTAAGGAATTTCCAAATAGCCTCATCTTACAACCATCACTAGCCAAAGCTTTGGCACATTGTGCAGTAAACCGTCCGATGTGTTCTACGGTCGACTGACCATCTTCACCGGAGAAAAGGGAGACTTCTGGTATTTTGAATCCCCTTGGAAACTCAATCCAACGGTCAATCCATCCAGGATACGTACAAAGGCCTATTCATCCTTTTATTTGGTAGGCGGCCCAAGGCCTCCTGAACCACGTCGTAAACCTGGTTTCAATCGAGACCTCCGCCATTTGGATCGGTCATGTCAATGATCTCTTAGCGTAAATCATTATCGGCCAAGGATTTTCCCCTGTATGATATCTACATTTCCCGGCGGGGGTTGCCCCCTGGCATTCTTGTCATTTAGCTTGGGTGCCCCCGGGCCAATTCCGGTAGCCGGTATTGGTGAATTTTCAATACGGCTGTACCTTCTCACGACGACTGGTGTTTCCTCGAGTGGAGGAAACGTGTCCTATTGCCATTCATTGGGACTTGCCACTATTGGGCTGATTCTTTCATTAAGCTCTACAAAGGACCGATTAGGTTCGATCATCATTTTTGTAAAGAGGTTGACCAGGGTCTGTAATGAAGCATGTATTGACCATCTTGGTCTCCCTGTTGTTAAGCAGGACCAGACGCAGACCTAACTACATTTACGGCTCTAGGAGGATTATGTGTCTGATGTTCTTCGCCTGCTGAAGGCAGATGTTCATCAGTATCCTCTCCCATGAGTCTTTGGCTTCTTCTTGGCATCATTTACACCTGATGTCCCACCGGACATGCCACAAGAGGGTATGTTCCCTCATCCGCACCCCTTTCTTTCCTGTTGGCCGTGTGCGACTGTGGCAGGCGGCACGCGCGTTTGACGCTTGTGCGTTGTGCATGGGTGTATATGTGTGTGTGTTGCGCAGGCGTGCCAAGACTTACTAGTTCACAATTTTTGAGGGTTTCGGGTTTTGACCCCAAGCACCAAACCACACAGTTTGACCGAGTTGTCTGAGCAATCAGCCACCGAAAATGCGTCTGATAGGCTATTTAGGTGATTGTGATGAAAGGTTGGGGTTCTTCCTTTCTTAAGATTCGTTTGAAATCCTTTAGATAGTGAGAAAATGATTGCCAAGGTAAATTCAAAGAGAGTCTAGCTCCTAACCAAGTGTTTATTCAAGATTAAATAACAAGACCATCAATGACATAAAAATAAACAAGTAAAAAGAAGATAAAAAGAAGGCTGGTAACCCAATGGTGATTATCACAATGTCTGTTGTCACAGCCTTGGATAGACTACCTGCTTCTCGAGAGAATGATAAAAATGCAAAAGGTAGAAGGAAGACTGATGACCCAGCGTTATCTCAGCGCCAGGGGTTGCGCGAGAAGGCCGAATAGGCGTCTGTGATTGAGAGTAGCTTCTCTGGGGCGGTAGTCGGATCAGTCTAAGGCTTAGAGCAGCAGAATCAAACCGGATTGATTAGTGAACAAAGGTGCTTCTCGTTCCAGTGGTTGTGGTCGCACATGCAGACCGGAAAGTCTTACCAATGTTTAGAGCAATACTCTAGGGAGAAAGTGTGACTGGTGAGTAGTAGAGGAACCGGGCACTGTTGTTGCAGTGGAGGCAACAAAAGGATGATAGGAGACTCGGAGGTCTGAGATGTAGCGTTGCGCAGCCTTTTGAGTTTGTTGTTGATGTGTTTGGAGGGTTGGAATAGGCAAGTCTTCTGCCTTTTATAGAATGTATTGATCGACCATGTAACCGTTCAATTCGATTACATAACCGTCTGCATGTCGTCTTTGCTCAGGACGTGCTCCCACGCTCTTTTCTCTCTTCATGGGCAGGTGGACTAGGCGCGTGAGCTCACTTGCCTTTAATTCTTCTTGTCACACGTTGCACATCAGTGACTCCATCATGTTCCATGCGAAACGCTGCTAATTGATCTTGTGTGCAACAAGTGTCACACTCTTATTGGTTTTCTATGAGCACTAATTAAGTACTTGTGCTCGCATTAACGTATTCGCATGCCGTATTCGGCACTACACTTGGTTTCTTGTTCGTCGTTCTCGGCATTGCACTTGGTTTCCTGTACGCCATTGATCAGCGTTACATTTGGCTTCATGTACACCATTGATCAGCGTTCACTTGGCTTCCTTGTGCGCCGTGATCAGCGCCAAACTTGGCATCCTGGTGCGCTGTGATCAGCGCATCGTTTGGCATCATAACACCAAGTGTCACATTGTCATTGGCCGTGGAAGATAAGCGAATATACGTCGTAACAATGAGTAAGCCTCACTTGCTTGCACTCCTCTTCTCCACATGTCTTCTCCCCAATTGACTGCCGAAGATATACAAATATTTGTACGAAACACAGTGCTCAATAAATTTCGAAAAAAAATTCTATGCCCAGATAGGATAATACCAACCCAATTATTTTCTGTCACGTATCAATCCAAAACCCTAAAGTCATATTAACTCAAAACCGATTTCCATCTTAACCGAAGTATTTTTTACTACTAATTTTCTCTCTTGCTCCTCGGTAGAAGAGTAGAAGATCTAATCCCCTTTGGTCAAGTTGCTTGTTGCTAAAGTGCGAGTGTGCCTCTCTTGAAAAGAGTTTTAAGTTTCAGTTGCTCAACCATCCACCAGTTTCCTAGTGCGCTACAAGTATCTACCAAGTCTCCCACCTACATTAAAAAAAGGAAATTAATTGTTTTAACCTGGAGTGTTAAATCATCAAAATAATAATATTTTTTTTGAAGAATCTCTATCCTTTTTTAAGAATAGTTATGGATGAATATGTTGGAAATTATGAAGAGGATCAGGAGTTTGAAGGGTTAAAACAATTTGCACCGTTGATCAACAAGCTTCAAGGCACGATCGGCTCGCTATCTTTTAGACAAATTTCTCCCCCTCCGATCAAGATCGCGAATGCACTAAGGGGTTAGTGAGAAAATGTCTTCAGGATACAATGAAGCCTTTGATCAAGATTCGTTGTTATTCTCGAATGTGCACCGTCCAATCACAACAAGACACTCTTTGTATAGAACTGATGATGCCAATCACTTGATCGAAAGCCTTGATGTAATCGTAGTCTCTCTCTCTTGATTTAGTAGTAGTCTCTCTCTCTTAATGTAGTAGTAGTCTCTCTCTCTCTCTTAATCAGATCTGGACTAGATCGAATCTAGATCTTACTTGCACCATCAGATCTGAACTTGGCTGATTCTGGATGCCTGAATTGAATTATTCTGGTTTGGATCTGCAGTCTATTTATAGATTCACAAGGGCCTATTCATCAACAAGTATGTACCTGTTCACCAACTAAAATATGCCTATTCACCAATAGGCATGAACTTGATCCAATGATCTAGATCTAGTTTGAAAGGACATGCTCCCTTTCACTCATCATCCATTAGGTGCAATTAAGATCCTACGGGTAGGATCTAATCCATATAAAGGCACCTATTCAGTTGACACCTTTCTGATCGGGCGTGGAACCTTTGGATCCATAAGGCACCTGTTCAGTTGACACCTTTCTGATCGGGTGCAACCTTTGAACCCATAAGGTGTGTGTGATTGGAAGTTCAACTCGAACCAGGGATGATCTGAACCATCAAACCAAATAATAAATCAATCCAGTCCAACCGGGTAGGACCAGATACTTCACAAATAAAAAAGCCTTTCTAAAAAAAAACAAAAAATAAGTTTATTTTAAAAATATCCAACAAAATATATCAAGAGGAGCCTCCTATATTTAACATAAAGATTACCGGGAATAAAATTCAAGAAGAAAACCACATGAATTTCACTTTCTCGCACATTTAGAATATACTTTTTTTTCCAAGTTCTTTTATTGCGTTTAGTTTCTTCTAATAGTTCCACATAAAAGAAATAATTTTCAAGAAGAAAATCACACAAGTTTCTCTTTCTCTCACATACAAAGTATAATTTTTCTAATTTTTCTTGGTATTTAGTCTATATTAATAATTACATTTAAAAGATATAAAGTTCAAATAGAAAACCACATAAGTTATCTCTCTCACATTCAATATCACTTTTTTTCTTCTAAATTTTATTGACATTTAATTCTCTTAATAGTTCCAATTAAAAGAAATAAAAATCAAGAAGAAAATCACAAATCTTTTACTTTTTCCCACATTCAAAAAATCCTTATTTTCTTTACATTTTCATTGGCATTTAGTTTCTCTTTGAATAAATATTGACTTACTAGAATCTTTATGGCATAAACCTATGCAATTGGATGTTTTAACCATCTAATTTGAACTCTTTTTTTTTTTAATATTTTTGTTTTTCTTTACCTCAACTTTTTGGAAAGTATTCCAAGCATTTTCCCTTCATCCGTGTCCAAATCTGATATACCTAACCCTTAAATGGGTTCTTTGATTCTAAGGATCGTAAACAAGAAACGGGTATTTTATTTCTTAAATTTTCTTAATGTATTTTTCAACAGGATATACGGTTACTATTATACAATACAAACAGTAAATACACACAGTACTATACTATTTGTACATACAAACAGTAAAAGTAAATAGTACTTACAAAGGGGAATAGTCCCCTATTGGCCGGAGCCGGAGGACGGTTAGCCGGAGGATGGGTCGCCGGAGGGTGGTTCCTGAGGATTTTCGAAAAATATGGACGGTGCTGGAGGGGAGTTCGCCGAAAATCGCCTTGATTGCAGAGTAGAAGAGAGAATGTTACAAGTTCGAAGCAAATGAGCCCCAAGATACAATTTATAGATAGCGGATATGAAAATAAAATTTGAAGTCTACACAGGTCCGGTAAAACAGGTAACCGGTAATGGATCACGAATTGGACCCGTGGAGTAACAGTAAAAGGCCGGCCAATGGGCAGGATTGTTGGGCCGGATTGATGAATAGTGCAAGGCCGATTCAATGAACAGTAACGGGGCGATTTTGTACAATGAATTTGTACAGTTTTGCGGATTTGGACAGTGTTGCTGCTACAGTAATTTGCTACAGTGGTTCTGCAAGTATTAATTCTTTGACTGCATAAGAGAATCCCAGAAGGATGCCAGAGTGGTTGGATCGCTGCAATCCACATCATCACCAGTGAGGAGATCATCAGGATTCTCATTCGGATCTTGAGTAAATTGGTTGCCGAGAGCAGAGAATTGATTATCGCCATGAGAGGAGGTCATGGAAGCAGCATCTCTATGTAGAGATGTAGGAGGGGAAGAAAATGAGGACACAAATTTGTCATTCATGAATTCCATGCATTTTAACATGAGCTCATTATCAGAGATTAAAGGAAACTCCTTTTTTAATTGAATTTTAATTAATTCAAATGGATTTGAGGAAAGTGAAGATTCACTGGAAGGAAGAAGAATAATTTTTGTTTTATAGTGATTAATTAAGTTTTGGATATGTTCCAAGATTTCCTTTATTGAAAAACCAGCCCACCAGCGATAGGCAAAGGTGCGGACCAAAATTGGTAAACGCAAATTATCTTGCGGGAAAGCAATATCCAATTTCCAGATCCAGGGAATTTCGATTTCGGAAAAGAATAATAAAGTATCATAGCGCATTGGGAATGATGAATTGCCTCGTAAGTGAAGATGAAATTGTGAAAATTTCACAAAAGTAGCTTCAGGAATTGTAGGGGGCAAAATGTCTATATTGGGACCAAAATATTGCCACCAAATAAATATCCAATTGGGATAATCATCTTTATTGACTAGGAACACATCTTGAGGAACTAAGTGTGCTTATGCATTGGATTTTGATAGTAGAACGCATTAGTCCAAGCTGAGATATAATCCCAGTAATTAAAAGTAACATTTGTACCTGTAATCCGTTTAATGGAATTCAGATTAAGATCCCATTTAGAGTGAGAAATGATTTTCTTAACAATGCACTTGCTATAAGCAAGAATGAAATTATTCTTATTAACTTTTGTATGACTGATTTCACAACTACCCGTGGTAGTGAGGATAGACTCATAAGCCTCACGGGTTCTATAGCAGGACTCGAGAAATTAATTTCATTAAGATATCGAGACATTAATTCCCATGGCTCATTAGCACATTGATCATCTCCTTTATTGAGAAGTAAAATTAACTAAGTAAAATTACTCTTAGGAAGGAATTCTGGTAGAGGAGTAGCCAAGGCTTCTAAAGTAGTTTTGGACTGGGGATTAGTCACAGTCTTTTGATTGAGAGAGATGGATATTGCATCTCGTGATGAAATTCATTAGAATGTTGGACATAAATTTTCTGCTTTCCTTTTCCTCAGGAGGAATTTCCTCCTCGAGCAGGGTATGGCCTGCTCATGATGATCTTTGCAAAAGCTCACGAGTGAGAAAATCAGGAAGGAAGTTAGATTCACCCTTAATATATTCAATTAAAAAATCAAAATTAGAGAGTTGAGCTTACCAACCTGCAAAAATTTGTTCAGAGACAATATTCTTAACATCTTTTTGTAAAATAGGTTTAGTAGAGCTACAATCAATTCGTAATAAGAATTGTTGATTTCATAGATCATCTTGAAATTTAATGATGCATTTAACAATGGAAAGAATTTCTTGTTTAACAGTGGCATAATTTTCTTGGGCATTTTTCCAAGTTACGCTAGTAAAAGGAATCAATTCTTCTTTATTGGTAGAGGGGTTAAGTTGCTCGAGAATTCCTCCGTACCCCAAATTAGAGGCATCAGTTTCAACAATTTTAGACCAATGAATATTGGCCAAAGATAAGCAAGGTAATTGTTTTGCCTTTAATTTAATCTGTTGGACAACCAGAGTATGCCGGTCAATCCAAGGAGAAGGGTTTTTGCGAAGACGTGAATACAGAATAGCTGTATCCTTAGCAAAGTCTTTATAATAGTCAGAAATATAATTCAAACTACCAAGAAATCGTTGCAATTGGGTTTTATCTTTAAGTTCGTCTGGAAACTTAGAAGTAAATTCAATTGCACGATCAATAGGGAGAATCTTCCCTTCACAAATATTATGTCCCAAAAAGCGGACATTAGTTTGGAAAAGTCTCATCTTGGGAGCAGACAAAACTAAACCATTACGTTTGACTACATCTTTCAGAATATTAAGATGTTTAAAATGTTAGTCAATAGAAGAGAAGAATATGAGTATGTCATCAATATAAACAAGACAAAATTTAGAATAGGGAATGAAAATATCATTCATAATATTCTGGAATTTAGAAGGTGCATCTTTAAGTCCAAAAGACATCACATTCCATTGGTAATGGACAAAAGGGACAGTGAAGACAGTTTTATACCTGTCTTTAGGGGCATTTTGAATTTGCTAATAACCAGATTTGAGGTTAAATTTAGAACAGATAGTTGCGGATTGCAGGAGATCTCATAGATCCTTTTTATTAGGAATAGGATATCTGATCCATTGAAGAACATCATTTAAAGGTTTGTAATTAATTACAAGACGAGGAGAGCCTTGTTCTTTCTCAGCTACCTTATTAACATAAAAGGCAGTACAACTCCAAGGAGAGTAACTTTTAGAAATAAGCTTCTTATCTAGAAGAGTCTAGATTTTGTTTTTACAAAGCACAAGCCAGTCAGCTTTCATTTGACTAGGTCGGGCCTTTTAGGAATTTGTTTTTCATTAAAATCTTTTTCATAAGGCAGAGAAACAATATGTTTCTTGCGTTCCCAAAAAGCATTGGGGATATCACTACAGACTTCTTCTATAAGTTGGTGTTTGATAGTTTCAAAATGTGATTGTATGTCAGATTGTTGCAATCTATTTTGAATAGTCAAAGAAGAAATTTCTTTCTGAAGGAAGAATAATTGTTTTTCCTTAGTTTTAATAAGATTAATATTTTTAGAATTTGGTAAAGTAATAAATTCAAAAACAATTTATTTACCATTAATGGTAGTAAAAATACCATCAGTATTAATTTTATTAATAGGCATTATTAATGCCAAGAATGGGGTCCCAAGAATAATTTGCTGGGACATATAAGCATAAGCCTTCTTTGCAAATTAATGCATCATTAAGTTTATACTTAATGTGCATTTTGCCACCACTAGCATTAGTAAGGCCCTGAGTGGTTTTTTCAAAATAATGGGTAGGAACAAGTCTTTCTTGGATGCAGTTCATATCTGCACTACTATCAACCAAAGCACTAATATTAGACAGAGTGAATTCTCTGTCAATTACTACGGTAATTGAAATAAACCATTTTTGAAAAATTTGATTTAATAGCATTAAGTAATCAGATTGAGACTCAGGTGTAGGATTAGAAGTAGAATCCTCAGATTAGGACCTGGGTCAATTAATTTTCCTTTATTAGGAAGAATGTGGTCTTTTAAATGATGAATGTCATCTTGCATTACATTCTGATTTGATTCTAAGAGTTTTATCTCAACTTTTAAGTGATTAACTTCATTCCTTAAATCAGAAATAATAGATTGTCTTTCATTAGACTGAGACGTAGTGAGACAATTTAAAACTTCTTTCATACTATAAGTAGTAGAAGGAATTTTAGGAGATTCAGGAACAAGAATGTCCTGTTTACTAAATTCATAGCAAGTTTTTATTAATTGCATTTTAGCTTGGGGATCTTGAATTTGATCAATTAATTCAAGAAGCGATTGTTGTTAACTAGTAAGCACATTTAGGCTAAGACCATTTATTTGGATGATAGCTTGCAAATGATCACATTGATTACGCAATTCACTACATTGATAAGGGGAATCGGAATTGGAAGAAGATGATGAGGAAGAGTAAAGCTGATTAAACTCATCATCATCAGAAGGAGGAGAATGATCATGTTCAAACTCTGAACTATAAAGTAATAATTTACTTAATTGAAGTTTAAGATATTCATCAATTTGAAGATTATTTAATTTTTTCTGAGTGGCACATTTATTGGCATAATGGCCAATGTTTCCACACTTATAACATTTGGCAAAATTTTTAGATCTAGGTTTCTTAGAAGAATATCCTTTAGACTTGGACTTACCTTTATAGGAGGATTCAGGTTGAGAAGTCTTCCTATAAAATTTTCGTTTAGAAGAACTATGCTTATTAGAAGTTTTTGTAGAAAATTTCCTAGAAGCAGTGGGATATTGAATTTGGGTATCATAAGCATATTGCTCACAAAAATCTCCAGTTTTTTTATTTTTGGCTAAATTCTATTTTTTCAATTGTCTATTCAATTTAATATAATTGTCTATTCAATTTAATATCATTACAAATGACAAGACCTTCAGTGATAACAATATTTATCAAACTGCCATAAGTATTACTATTATAGGAGATGGAAATTCCATCTCCTATAATAGTAGCTTCAAAAAAATAAACATTTGGATAAAGCGATTTTTGTAGAATCGCTTTTCACTTGAGTTTACCAAATGCTTATTTATTTATTTGAAACACTTTTAGACTCAAGAATCACTTCTAGGGTCCAAGAAAACAATGCCAAACATGCCCTAAATCCTTTTTTTATGAATACTTTTTAAGTTCGCACCATCCCAACAGCAACAAAAAAATGAAAAGGAATAGTTTTTTTTAGGTTGAAAAAAAGGAATACTTTTAACTGTTATAAAAGGAGAGCATTGATACTTTTAACTGTTCTAAAAGGAGAGCATTTCGTCTGGTCTAAAAAGCCTGGAATTTTTCTTACACCCAGCGTTAAAATGCTTATGCTTGTACCCTACGTTAAAACGCATGGTATAGGAAAAATTTCAGACGAAATGCTCTCAAAAGCATTAGTCAATCTGAAACGTCGTCATTTGCATATAAAATACCGTATAAAGCAACTAAACCAATCTGTCTCTCTCTCGCTCTGGTCCGCACTTTTCTCGAACACACATGTATGAAGACATTGAGAGACAGAGCATCCCGTTCCCATCTCGTGTGAGCCGTTCATTTCCAAACATCAAGCTCTCTCGCCTGCACATATAAATACACACATGCAGATAAAGAGAGACAGAGCATCTCATCTCGTGTGAGCCGTTAGAAATGCGTTTTTCACTTGTTTTCACAATTCACCTCTGATTACTGCCTCCTATTTAGGCTACATCCTCTCTCTCTCTCTCTCTCTCTCTCTCTCTCTCACTCTGTGATCTTCTTTGAATACTCAATTGGGTTGCTTTGGGTCTCTCTCTCTCTCTCTCTCTCTCTCTCTCTCTCTCTGTGATCTTCTTTGAATACTCAATTGGGTTGCTTTGGGTTTTGACTTTAGAGGTGGGGGTTTGTACTGCCAAAAATGGCGGCCGTGTCAGAAGGGCCGTTTCCTTATGAGGTTTCCGAGAAGGAGAGCTCTTATCATCCGGCAGATGCTGTCATTTTTGTTGGGATCTCTTTGGTTTTGGGAATAGCTTCTAGGCATATCCTTCGTGGAACCAGAGTTCCATACACGGTTGCCTTGCTTATTATAGGCGTTGGTCTGGGATCCTTAGGTTCGTTAATTTGGTTTATGGACTTAGCTTTAACGTTTCTTTATTCTTCTCAAGTTACGTAAATTTGGTTTTCTAGTTTTGCATATATCTATTTTTGGAATTCAATAGGATTCAAACGCCTTTAATTGTACTAATTGCAGTTATACTTGTTTTGTATCCTAACAAGATATATTTTTTTTTCTTCTCCTTTTTCTTTTTAAGGAGTAGATATATTTGCATTTCATCTTCATGTTGCTATTTGTATTTGGTGTTGATGCATGGGAAGCTCCTGGCTATGTTTGGCTTCAATTCTGCATTGTGGGGTCCCGCATTTGTAAAGCTGTTGAGGAACTCTGGAATCCTTGCTAGAGAGATTAATATATCTTTTATCTTGATAATCAATCCCTAAAAGCAGCAACCCTAAGTCATTGATCACTTTCAGACTTATGTATAGTGATTTAGCAAAATTGTGGCTATCTGAATAAATCCCATATTTAGTTAATTGATATCATCAAACTAGGGAGCTTTTGTTCCTAAAAGATCAATTACTGATAGTATTCTCATTGATTGTGAATTACCAATAAGTTTCAGAAGAAAGAAAAGAGTAGGTTGGGTTGGATAGCCGTCAAGATTGACCTTGAAATGGCATGTGATACCTGTGTTAAAGAATCCTGGTACTAATGCTGACTTACATATGGTTAAACTTGGTAGAAGTTAAAAAAAAAAGGAACTTGGTTGAAGTTGAGTCTATGAAAGACTGACTGTCAAAAACAGATGGGTGAAACACAGAGTAGAGGATGTATGGTGTTAGAGCACTACTAATTGTATTGCTCATCACCACTGGCTGTTAGGGGATGGTGCCATCCAGTTTTGCTCTGGGAATACTGTTGACTAAATGAATATGGGAAGTCATGAAGTTTGATGTGTAGGTGTGTTTGGTGCCTGATTGGATATCTATTCGTGATGTCATGGTGTCCTAGCACTTGATTCTGACTTTAATATAGAATTAACCTTCTTCCAAGATTGCAGTTTGTGGGACATGATGACCTTCCTTAAGGATATTCTTAATCTACTTCGGTATTTGATCCATAATGCCTGTATTTTCCCTCGACGTATGAGCCATGACAGCATCACACCTTTAGTGAGTTACAGGGATAATAGCATCTTGTGCAATGGTTTGGTTCCTTCTGTTGCAGGACCAATACATGGTGCTCCCTTTTCAACATGGAAATCATTCATAAGGATCATCGATAATTCCACAGCGCCACACCATGGTGTGGCTTTACACCACAACCAATGACATAAGACTGGTTTTGATTCTGAGTTGAAGGCCTTGACTCCTTTCTCATCAACTATCTTGAGTCCTAGCCTTCTTGCCTCAGCTGAGGTGAAGTTCATTGCATCCCAGTTTCTGTCGTGGAATGAACAGTGCTGCCATTGGTGCATGCCTCTAGGAACATTGGCCCTTTACTCATGGGCTTTTGTGTATTTTGTTGGGATCTTAAGGCACTAGGAAGTTGTAACAATTATATCCGTGGTGCCTCCCAGTTATTTTTCCCTTTTTATCTAGGATGTGAGGGCAGTAAATGCCTTTTTTTTTGGTAATCTTTGGCAGTGTGGCCAATCACGTAGAAAAAGTTGGCTTCTCTTGGTTTAGTCTTGTCTTTCTCATCCTTGCCAGCAAACCCCTCCCGCATCTGAATGAATGTTCCCTCTTGCACCTCTCCTCCCTCTGCCACCTCCTCCACCAGCAATCCCTGCCATTTCGTCCCACTTATTCAGCCATTGTAGCTGCCCGCCCAGTCCTTTTGACTCGTCCCTCTCTTCGTCCCTCCCACTCTTCCATGTCCCTTCCTTTTCCTGTAAACCTGACACCCCAACCTTTTCTTTCTGGATCTAGTTCTTCTCTGAGGCAGGTAGGGAGCTTGGGTGAGTGCAAACTGAGAGGGTGTTATCTCATTTGGTATCGAAGCAAAAATATACCAGTTGAACGAGTTGAACTCTCTTTTGAGTCTGAACCTGAAGCTTATGGAGAACAGTAATGGCTAATTAAGCTTCATCTTCTTTAATTTGCAAGGATTGAGTTGGATCTCCGACTGCATGTTGGAGTTGAACCAGGTTCAAGTGGTAGTGATGTCAGATGGTGGTTGGCCTAAAATTGCAGTTGACAGCCATAGTATCAGATTGGAGGAGAAATGGCGATGGAATTTGCCCCTTAATGTAGAAAGATTCTCTGTATCCTGGAAGGACATTAAGGCTGAAGTTATGGAGTTCTTCAATCTATTGGAAGCACTTACGCTATCTCCCGTATCCAACTTTCAGGCAATCTTGTTTGCTCCTTCTATGGGTGTTCAATACATTATAGTCCATGAGATCTTTTCCTCCGACTTGTACTTTAAGGTGAGAAAATGTCACAACCCAATCCTAAGGATTCACTTGGGAAACCCATGAGGACTTTAGATGCAACTCTCACTCCTCAACGCAAGGGAGTGGCAGTTAATACCTTACCATAGAAATGAAAGTATAAACATTCAAAGGAAAATAATTCAAAACAAGGCATTTCTATTGATAATTACATGTATAGCAACGGAAAATAACAAAATGTAAGTTCTAGGTTAAAAACTAGATTCCCAGTATACCCATGCCCCAAAAGAGTTATTAACATCCAAAAACATTAGTTAAGTTATTACAATCAATTAGTCTGTTAGAACAGGCGAGTGGGCCTAACGGCCCATAAGCCCATCTCTCTTTGTTTTATTTATTTTCCTGTTTACAGTTT
>JAUPMG010042232.1:0-14208 GCA_031762675.1 Pachysandra terminalis | reverse complement strand
TTTTCTCCCTTCAGTCCTTGAGGTTCGACACCCTCAAAATAGCCCTATCTGCAAAGATTCGTCCTATTGCGAGTGGTATTATTATTATTTGGTTTAAAAATCCACAATCAATAAGCACTAACTCTCCTTATCCTTTAAGGATTAGGAGGCCCGTCCCACATAAAAGACTAGCTCATAAAGCTAGCCTAGTATGGTCGAACCACACCAAACCGGGTTGGCCCAAATCGAAGTGGCCCCACCCACGTTATTTAACGCTATGGAAGTCTCACGTTCCTCTAAAGATTAAAGCTTTCTCTATAATTGTATTTCTCTACAAGATCAACATGTATGCCATTCTCCACAGAAAAAGGAAGTTTCCAGCCTTGTCGCCACATGTTTGTTCTTATGCTTCAGGGAAGACGAAGTAGTGGATCGTTTGTTCATTCACTGTGAGTTTGCTAGCGTAGTATGGTGTTTCTTCTTGAGGTAGATTAGGGTCCATTGGGTGTTGCGGAGATCCATTTGTGCACTTCTATATTAGTGGAGGTTTCCTTATCTGGGTAGGAGAGGACGGTTGATGTACAGAGCTGGTTTTTTGCTATCTTATGGACCATATGGGGAGCAAGGAATAGAAGGATCTTTGTCGTATTAGATGCCATCCTAAGTCGCCTTCTCTTTCTTTGTTCTCTAAATCTTCTTCTCACCCTCTTCCCCTTTCTCCTCTTATGTACGATCTGTTAAATAGAAGCTCAGTAACCTCAAATGGAGGCTTAGAATTCCAAGTGGGGTGCCCCAGAGTGGGGACAAGCTCGGACCTTGTGTGTTTGAAGGAACAAGGGGTGCTAGGTGCACTAGGTATGGTGGTCGTGGGTGATGAGTTAGAAACTGGGGGTGGCTTTGTCCCACTGAAAGGGGAGGAGGATGATCCCTTATCGGTGGCTCCAGTTGATGTAAGGCTTCCATCGGTGGGTCATTGGGAGTCAGGGGTGAATGGTAATGCTCTGCACTTCCCAAACCAAATTGATACAAAGCTTCTAGAATGGGAAGGGAGCCTTTCTGTCCAAGGTGATCAGCTTGAAGGGGGTTCAGCATCTACCAGTTTCAGTGATGAAGATATTTCATGTGTGACTCATAATTTTAATTTGACAATAATCAGTTTCCCTTTTAATGCCCCATAATTTCATGTGTTACTCATAATTTCATTTTTACTTCTGAAATTATGGCAAATGGTGATGGAGCAGGGATCAAGAAAGGTAACCGGAGTATCAAAAAATTAGTTTGTCTTTATACCAAGAAGGTTTACCATTGGGGCTATCTTTTTACGTACAAAACTATTGGAGAAGTTTAGAGAGGGGGGGGGGGGGGGAGGGGGAGCCCCGAACTTCATATGGTTTTCATTGATGTAGAGAGTGCATTTGATAGAATAGCTAGGGATTTAATCTGCTGGGTTTTCGCAGACAAGGAGTACCCCACAAATAAATTGGTATCATTAAGGATATGTATGAGGAGCAGCAACTAGGGTGAGAACAATTAGTAATGAGATAAATGAGTTTCCAGTAATTTTGTAGGTCTACATCATTAATCAACCATGAGTACTTATCTTTTTGGCTTTCATTATGGATGAATTGGCAACTCATATTCAAGAAGTGCCTTGGCTTATGTTGTTTTCAATGTGGTTTTGGTTTACCAAATCACAGAGGAGTAAGTTCAGGACTAGAGTTATGGAGGGATAACTTGAAATCAGAAGGTCTTAGAATAAGTCTAGTACTCGAGTTGAGACTGAGTATGCGAGTGTAACTTTAGTACAAAAGATACTAGGGGTGAAGCTATGGTTAGAATTGGAAACGGGTGATTCCCAAGGTGATGCAACTTTGTTATTTTGAATTAATTATCTATCAAGAGTGGGATATTAATAAGGATGTTCAATATAGAATTAGGGCCGGATGGCTTAAATGGAAAGGTGTTTCTAGAGTGTTATGTGATCAGCATATTCGACTCAAGCTTAAAGGCAATTTTATAAAATAGCTATAGTTTAGTTCTGATGCATGGAGCAGAATGTTGGACAACAAAGAAGTAACATACTTATAGAAGGAGTGTTGTTGAGATGAGAATTTTTAAGATGGATCTGGAAAGACTAGGAAGAATACTGTGAGGAATGAACACATTATAGTGTCTAAGAGTAGCTCATATAGGAGAGTATGTTAAAATGGTCTGGCCATGTTACAAGAAGAACTAAGGAGGCACCTGTTAGAAGGTTTGATGGATTGCATATTGAAGAATCAAAAAAGGCACGAGGAAGACCGAAAAGGACATTGATGGAGTCGGTCCAAAATGATTTAAATGCAAATAATCTGATTGAAGATATGGTTGACATAGCGGAAGAATAAATGGTGCTGATCCCAACTAATTAGGATAAGGCATTTTGTTGTTGTTGTTGTTGTTGTTGTTCAATTGCGTATACATTATAAAAAGCAAATACAACTAAGTTTGAATTTTCTTTGAGAATATGTTGATACTTGACAACATAAAAAAATCATTAATCATAATCAATATACTATTAATCCGTCCACGACCTAGTAAGAGATCCATTTGTGTCTGATGGATTTGGATCTTACCTGAATCAAGTTCAAATATTAGCATGTCAACATGAAGTTGATCCATTTTTAATTCAGATCCATTGTTACTTCATACCTACCTTCCACCCTATAATAGTCAAAGAAACCAGAGCTATTGGAAATGAACCTTGGATACATCTTTTTTCCTATCTCTAGCAAAACTTGACAACAAAATCTTCCCTCTTGAACATGGGGATGGAATTTCTGGCATTCCATTTTTATGGCCTTGTTGTTTCGCCTATTGAATCTCTTTTAATGTTCTGAATGGTTTGTTTTATTCTAATCACTTATTCTACATATTTAGTTGAACCACAAACGCCCTAATTTACAGCATATAATAGATTGGGTCTTCCGCAGTGCAGCTAGCTCTAGGGCCCCACTGATTGAGCAAGATAGAGAAAGGCCAGAACATGAACTACTTTTCTTTAGAATTTTGGTCGCTTCTGTTTTTTAAGGACGGAACAAGAGAAAAAATTTGAGGTTAACTTTTTGATTGAGAAACCTACCTGAACACCACATGCTACTTGCCTAAATTCTAGCAATTGAGGTTGTCAGTGGGTCAGCTTCAAATTTGTCAACAAGAGAACCTTGTAGAAATATTATTTGGTCCTTTGCTGATACAGGATTCACAAATCCACTTGGTGCCTCCAGAGTTATCTTATTTGGGGAGACTAGTGGAGGTCTCTTACTACCATGTGGAAGTCCTTTAAAACCAACTACATTCTGGTATGAAATATCACCTATACAACCAAATGGACGATTGAAAGGATGAGATCTCATCGCACCAAAGAGTTATTTCACATGAGAACTTATTGCATTAGAACTCATTTTGGACATTTATGAGTACGAATTGTATGCTTAAGCAACAACTTATCCCATTCATCTCTAATGCAGTGAGATGAATAGATGCATCAATCCAAGCAAGAATCCTGAAGGATGTCATTGTACTTATTTTATCTCTCTTATTTATCAATAATGTTCTGCTATTCATAAAAATTAAAAGATGTACTTTTTACCTTCACACAGTTTGCCATAGTCACGGAAAAGTATTTTAAACACATCTGTGTGGCAATAAGTAAAAAGGCAAGCGCAATGGGTTTAAAGAGAATGATTTATTGATATAAATTTAAGACAATCACAATTAACAATGACACTGCCGTGTGAGCCTAGTGTGCTAGAGAGGCAGGTTGCATAACAATGGGTCCTTCGCAAATCCATTGTATCAGTACCACCACCCCCTTTATATAGAGGATGCTAAGCTTCATCTCTTTTCCAAAAGAAACCTCACCTTTATGGTTGGAGGAAGACTTTTCACTATTTGTAATAATTTACAAGACAAAAATACCCCTGGATACATATAGTTACATACCCACATATGCTACCTACTTCACTGGCTAAGGCTATGCAAACAGTGCCCGACGAATGGCCGTGACACTCTCCCCCACTTGTTATGTCAATGTCATTAACTTGTCTGCTATGTATGCTTCAATCTTGTCTGCAAACGGAAGTAAAAAGATGCCTGACTCCCAACTGGCTTCGGCTTCAAATAAGCCCCTCCACTTTGCAAGAATATTGTACTTCATGTGCGTGGGCCTTCTAGGTGTGATCTCCGTGCGATGCTCTACTAAAATCTGCTCCACTTGCTCCAGTGGTAGGGTCATTACTTTGGCTATTAGCTGCTTCGGTACTACTAAAGTTCCATTTTCCTCATTTGCATGATAAGGTTTGAGATAGCTTGCATGGATGATAGGATGGATTTTTCTCCAAGAGCTTTGCAAGTAAACTTTGTTGGAGACTTTCCCTACACAAACAATGGTAAGGAAAAATCCTTTATATTTCCGTTCAAATCCTTATTTTACATTCAAAAGAGCTGCAACAGTTCCTTTTTATTTATTTATTTATTTATTTTATTTTTTCTCTAAAAATCTCATACCTTGGACTTCTCATGCCTACACATCTACCCATTTCTTCATTCACCGTGAGACTTTCTCTAAGTAGGCACTTGGGCTATTGCCTTTGTACCCCGCAGCAACCGTGGGGCATAAACGATTGTACCATCATAAGCTCGAACATGCTCTTGTTAGATTAAGAACTCTGCTGTAAGTTGAAGTAAGATTGCTCAATATCGAGGAAATTGACCTAATTCTACTGATTGGCACTAACAAAGTGGCATAAGTATTCTTTTAGCAATTGGTCTAAATGCTTGGTTTGATCATCATTATGAGGATGGCTACTTGTCGAGAAGTCTAGTTGAGTCCCAAATAGCTTAAATAGCTCGGTCCAAATTCGTCCCTTGAACTTGGAATCTCTTTCATTTTTTTTTTGACAAGTAACAAAAGATTTTATAAAATGCGGAGGAAGAATGTTACAAAACTAACCATATAGTTCAGCTAAAAGAGAATACAAACCAGGGCTAAAACATAAACCATAAATACAAACTAGCCCCCAAAAAGCCAGTACTACTATTAATCCATCACAAAAGAAGGAAGAGGGCAATCAGCATGATTGCCAATACTTCACCACATGCTTCACAAATAAGTAAGCCGTTTCTTCCGCCGGGAAAAATGTGTGAGTGGCAAGTGATCTCCCACAACAATGATTGATCTAAACTCCCTCATTTTTGGCAAAGAACAGGTGGAATCCATAAAAACGCTTTCTCATGGTCTTGTTGGAACAGGCAACGACTCTCGGAGTCCCAACTGCTTGTCATGCTCTACCTTGTTTTGTTGACATAGGATGCATGTATTCACGAACTTTGCAATATCATCTTGCATGTTCAGCCGGTAGTACCCTTGAGCCAAGAGTGCAAATGTGTGGCGCTATCCAAGATGCCCCACCCATGGAGTGTTAAGACATTCCCTCAATTAGTTTCATTTGAATGTCCCCAAACCGTGGAACGTATATGCATGCTCCTTTGGTATCAATCCACCTTTCACCCAAAAGTGACATGTCTTGTCGCTCTTCGCTAATAGTAACAACACTTTGGCTTGGGGATTCATCTTCATGCCTTCATGAATATGATTATAGAGTATAAACTACACTCGATTCATACTCCTATGTTCACCCTGCATCAATGTTGCTAGCTCGGCCATGCGGCTTAAGGCATCCACCACTTAGTTATGTCTGGCTTGTATTTAGTCATAAAGTTGAACTCAGCCAACTATTCTTGCCAACAAACTTGTTTGGATGTCAAATTCTTCTACACAATGAAGTGAGACACGCCTACCTTTTCGGTCTTTACAATGAATTTTGGCCCAAGAAAATAATGTCTCCACACTCGTAGGTAAAGCAACCAAGTAAGCAACTCTTCTTGAGTTGTGTACTAGCGCTCAGTCTCGAATAGCTTCCGAATCCTGAAAGCTACTGGATGCCCATTTTGCACAAGTATCCCATCAATAGCATAATCAGAGACATTAATGTGTACTTCAAATGCCTTGGATAAGTTGGGTAGTGCAAGAAATGGATCAGGTGTCACAACTTGATTCAATCGTTTTGATGGCATATTGGTATTGTTGAATATGACATCCATGGCCTATCCTTTTTTAGCAAGTTACTCGAGGCACGGATTTAGGCAAGCAACCCTCAATAAATATGCAGTAGTAGTTCATGAATCCAGGGAAATACCGCAAATCTGTCAATGTTATAGGGGCTACCACTTCTGTATGGCCCTAAACTTCTTCATCCATCTTGATTTGTCCCTCTCCCACAACATGGCCAAGGAACCCAAAGGCCAAAGCACTATTGTGCCAATGAAAACTTCTATGGCTTGGCATACTATTCTTTCGTGGCAGCTCCAACACGGTTTGAAGATGCCCAACATGTTCCTCTAATGTTGAGCTGTAGACGGCAATGCCTTCCAAGTATACCATGACAAACTTGTCTAAGCAGTTATGGATACCTCGTTCATGGGTATGCAAAAGGTAGCTGGTGCATTCTTAAACCCAAACGACATCACTATGAACTCATATGCCCATATCTCGCAACGAAAGTTGTCTTAGACATGTCACGTTCCATTATGCATACCTAATAGTAGTTCAATGGTAAGTCAAGCTTGGTGAAGTACCTTGCTGATCAAAGCTGATCGAATAATTTTGCAACAAGAGGAATTGGATACGCGTTCCGAACATCACCTTGTTCATAGCCCTAGAATTAACACATAGCTTGAGACTCCCATCATGCTTGTGTTGGAAGACATTGATGCTCTATATGGTGCCTTTGATGGTTTAATCAAAACCAGACTCCAACAACTGACCCAACTGCTTACAATGTTTTGCCAACTCCACAAGACCCATATGATATGGAGCTTTGGCTAGTGGCTTCGTCCTAGAAACAAGTTTAATCTTGTGGTCCACAGATCTATTTGGGGGAAGTGACTTAGGCAATGCATTGGGCATGAAGCTCGCATACTCCTCAAGCACCTCAATACTTTCTTCGGTATCATCTCCTGACCAAAATGCACATGCTCCTCTCGCAATATGGCTAAATGATCTTTCCCTTCTTCAAACCTTTCTTAAGTTATAGGCTTGATCAACAAGGCAACAAATGCTACTTTTATTGCACTTATCCCTAAAAAAGCTGGTGCCATGGAGCTAAAGGATTTTAGACTAACCAGTAATACTACTAGCTTGTATAAGACCATAGCTAAGATTTTGGCACCAAGGATTAAAGTTTCCGTTAGGGAACTAGTGTCTTTGAATCAAAGTGCATTCATTGCGGGTAGGCATATCTTAGATAGTGTGCTAATTGCTAATATAGTGGTTGAAGAATGGAAGAGAATGGGTAAAGAGGGCTTGGTTTTGAAATATGATTTGGAGAAAGCATATGATCGGGTGGAGTGGCATTTTTTAGACAACGTGTTGGAATGGAAAGGTTTTGTGGTTTGTTGGAGGAAGTGGATATCCGGGTGCGTTCAGAACGTAGTGTTTTCTTTCTTGTGGAATGGAGGGGTACATCGTCAAGTTGTTCCGACTCGTGGGTTGAGACAGAGTGATACTCTTTCACCTTTCCTTTTTACTCTAGTAGCCGATGTTTTGAGTTGCTTTGTGGCTAAGGGTGAGGAGCTTGGGTTGATTTCCAGTTTTGAGGTTGAGCAGGGAGCGTGTGAGCATTTCTCACTTGCAGTATGCAAACAATACTTTATTATTTATTCATGTAGAAGAATGTCAGACGTATTGGATTAAGTCCATTATCACATGCTTTGAAATGGTATCGGGGTTGAAGATGAATTTGGAGAAAAGAAGTCCGGTGGGTTTGAGTTTGTCTTTAGATAGAGGTGTTTGCATCAGTTCTTGGGTGTAAGGTTCAAGAGTGGCCTGTGTCATACCTTAGGTTACCTCTTGGAGGCAACCCTAAGGCGGTCAGTTTCTGGGATTCGGTTGTGGACAGGGTTGGTAAGAGGCTTGTGTCATGGAAAAAGGGGTATTTGTCTCTAGGCAGGAGAATTACTCTTATGAAGGCAGCCTTAGCTAATATTCCAGTTTACTATCAGTCGTTATTCAGGGCTCCTAGTAGGCTTGTCAAGAGTCTAGAGAAATTACAGGGAGACTTCTTGTGGGAGGGGGGTTGGTCCGGGGTAATATCGTCTAGTTAAGTGGGATTTTGTTTGTTAGGAGTTAGAGAGGTGGGGTCTTAACCAGGGAAACATTGCTACTCGCAACACAACCCTGTTGGGTAAATGGTTGTGGAGAATCAGTGAGGATAGAGATGCTTTATGGCGGACAGTGGTTCACAGTAAATTTGGTACTCACTCTAATGGCTGGGATTGCAATCCTTCGGCCAGATGTTCTAGCGTCAGTGTCTGGAAAGAGGTGTTATCGATTGTCCCTACCTTTTCGTGTTTTATTAGGTTCAACATTGGGGACGTGAGTCGGGTTTGTTTTTGTATGATCTCGGGTGGGGGGAGTCTATCCTTACAGTGCGGTTTGCACGTCTTTTTAGGGTTGTTTTCGTCAGGGATGTTCTTGTTTCAGAGGTCTTGTCTTGGTCGATGTCTAGTTTGGTTTAGAATCTGGCCTTTCGTAGGGATCTGCGCTCTTGCAAGCTAGTTGAGCTTGGGGATCTTTTACATGACTTAGGGGAGGTATTTTTCAGCTCCGAGCCTAGAGATCGCAGGATTTAGAGTCCTTGCAACAGTGGAATGTTTTCTGTGAATTCATCCTTCTCTGTCATTCGGCCACGAACAGGTCCTTATTTCCCCTATCATTGGGTTTGGTGCCCGTTTGTTCCTCCCAGGGTTAAAGCTTTTGCTTGGACTGCTATTTTGCATAAGATTAACACATGTGACATCCTACAGAGAAGGAACCATCTTGTGCTTTATCGCCTCATATATGCTTTATGTGTAGGAAGTTTGGGGAATCAGTTGACCATCTTTTCTTGCATTGTCCAATGGCCAGTGTCATAGGCCAACAGTTACATGGTGCATGGCCATGACAGTGCCAAGCAAGGCACGCGGCTCGACCCGGTAGGGCGAGTTTTGGTCATGCGTGGCCATCATGGAGAAATGTTTTGGGAGACGAATCTAGGGTACTTCTACATTTTATTGACATGTCTAAATGGGGGCGGGGTTCCCGCGTTGAGAAAATGGCCTGAGGGTGGATTTCTAGCATGTGGGCCCCACACGCTCAGAGGAGCGTGGAAAAGAATTGATGTGGATTTATGAGTTCGGATGTGTACAAGAATTTGTGAGGATGTTGAAACAAACGCTCAGGATCAGACGGCTCGTGAAAACTCTACCCGTAGCTCAAGATAAGTCAGTATATGATTGTACCAACAAATGTGATGTTTCCTACTAGCATTGGGGTCCTACTAGCATTGGGGTAAAGGCTTAGTAGCTCTACCTTATGGAGGTCCCCCTGCTAATGTGGCATTGTACAATTTATCCCCAAGGGGCTTGGGGCCGGGCTTTAGCATCACAGAGGTGATGTCTAAGATCTCTTGGGACTTCGATGGTATGACTCGGGACATTACTAGGGCAAGGTGCTCGACAGAGTGCATCCATCCCAGGGTGGGGAGGCTAACATGCTGTGTGGCTCTTGCGTGCGCTATGCATGCTTGGGGTAAGCATAGTTGGCTGATGGGCTATTGTTAGGCCACAAGGGCTTAGCGTGGGCTTGTGTGGAGGCATGTCAAGGGTTTGGCATGCTCTGCACGGATCTGTGGCATGATAGGCAAGGTTTCAGGGCGATGCCTTTTCTGAAGGACATAGTGAGGGTATGCTTGGCTCGTCGGGCGGTACTGTTGTTATGTTGGTGCTATGTGATTCGGGTTACTTTGATTGGCATGAAGGACTATGTCAATGCTAAATGGAGGTACGTTGGGACTCCTGGGGCTCCAAGGCATTCGAGATGCTAAGAAGGCTCATGTTGCGTATGGTTCCTAGTTTGGAGTGCATTGGTTGATCGTCTTGGTCGGGGGCTCTAAGTAGCATTGTAATAATGCTAGTTAGACCTGGATGACATTGGAACACTACGAGTGGGGCGAGGGCTTGCTAGCGTAGTGAAGCAGCTTGTGGGCCGGCCATGATAGGCTTGGTGTGCGGGACTCAGAGCGAGTCGTATCCTGCCGTGATATCATGTTGGGTGTGCTTGTGAGTTGGTTTGGCTTTCGGATGGTTCAAGATGGACTTAACTTGAGGAAAGTTTGGGCGTCGCATGGTCGTTCTGCTGCGACAAAAAGTATGGCCGTGTATCAGAGCACAGTTGGCACTCCAGTGCGCTCTGTTGCAGTGGTGACAGAGTTATGCTTTGTCATGGTGCTCATTGAATCGTATTTTGCAGCGACTGTTGTTGAGTATTGAAGATCGCCTCCTTTGACATGTCTTGTTGAGGCATGTAATGTTATGATGGTTTGGTTTCAAGTAGTGTTCAGACTACTGGCTAGGTTGCGGTTGACTTCTCTATAGTATGGGCAGGTTGTGGCAGCCAGGTCCAGGATCGAGACGAAGGTTGCAGCGAAATTGTAGTGTGTCTTTGATATGTGGCAAAGGATTTGAGCAGCTTTTGTGGAGACATTGGTACAAGTAAATTCAAGGAAATCTCTAATGATGCTTGTAGCTAATGACACTTGGTTGTCATATTATTGTCAGATGAGGTGACACCGGGAAGGAACAGTGTGGTTTGTATTGTGATACAAATGTGTGCTTTATATTTGGGTGGCGCAGCACTCAAGTATGGAACACAAGAGTACATTGAACCTTTATGTGGGAACCAAAGGAAGTGAACTAGTGCGTGTGACATGCTGTTGCACGGCGGCTATGATAGTCGTTTGGTTGAGGTACTAGTATATGCTAGAAGTCTTGGTGATTCAAGAGGATGGTATGTACAGGGTGAAGATCATTGCTAGGTCATGTCAGAGATGATGCCTAAGGAATGCACTAAAGGGTCAGCACAAGGTACAAAAGAGAAGACCCCAAGTTAGGGCAAACAAATGGAAGAAAAGAAATGGAGTGTCTACTCGGGGTGAGGCATGTACACTGAGTTATTGGAGGGGCACAACAATATTTAAAGAAATATCATGAGCTTGAGTGGGGGAGCACTCAAGTCCGACTGGAGTAAGACTAGTGCAGTTAACTAAGTGTTCGTGGGATAGTACTGGTACGCGCGATAGATGTTCGTTCAGCTGTTAGGTTAATTGTTCAGCTCGAGGTACTAGTTTTCATTGGGTGTCAGTAGGACTCCTGTGAAGATGCTTACAGGGTGAAGATTGATGCTAGGATGAAGCGAAGGACAGACAGTTATATTGCTATGGATGAAACAGGGATGCATCAGTGCAGTTTGGGAATCTGTATGCGAATGACAGTGTTGGTATGGGACCGCATTGGAGTTCGTATGATGGAGGGCTAGATGCATGTTGGCGCCTCGATGATGAGAGGTCCAGATAAATGTTTGGCTTGCGAGCCATGTTTTACGGGATGTTTATTTGTGTCACAAGGTGACATGTTTGGGTTCAGAGGGACCTTGGTTTGACGGATAGAGCCTAAATGATTTCTGATGCAAGTAATCTAGGTTTGAGAGTCTGGAAGTATGGTAGAGGATCCTAGAGATAGGCAATGTTAGTTGCATGATCTACGACAAGGGACATCGATGACTGCGGTGGCAGCTCAGTGAGGGAAGTTCATGGTCTGAAGGTCAGTGTAACGAAATGCTCAGGGAGCTGAGTATTGGTTCGGGGAGGACCGGGTGTGTACAACTGATGGTGCATGAGAGATTACTGAAAGAGAACCAGGTGTTTTGTTGGCTCAGAGGAGCTGGTCTTGGAACAAGGATGGTCAAGATGTGGTGATCCGCAATGTTTTATGGCTGATTGGAGTACCATATATGTGTTTGGGCTGAATAGAGAGTGAGAGTCCACGATGTTCAAGGAAGTTTTAGGCTGTAGAGATCAGACGAAAAGTGATGGATTGTTGAGTTTTGGTGTCATTCCAAGGTATGAATGCCATCAGAAAGAGTTCTGACTTACGAATGGAACACTGGCAGAAGATCACAAGGTTGTTTTGAGGTACTATTTGCGGGATGTTAACGAGGGCGTTAACATGACAAGTGGGGGAGAGTGTCACGGGCCAACAATTGCATGGTGCATAGCCCATGACAGTGCCAAGCTAGGCACACGCCTCGGCTCGGCTCGGTAGGCTGAGTTTTGGTCATGCGTTGCCATCATGGAGAAATGTTTTAAGAGATGACTCTGGGGTACTTCTACATTATGTTGACATGTCTAAATGGGGGTAGGGTGCCCACATTGATAAAATGGCCTGAGGGTGGATTTCTAGCATGTGGGCCCCACACGCTCGGAGGAGCATGGAAAAGAATTGATGAGGATTTAGGGGTTCGGATGTGAATGAGAATTCGTGACGATGTTGAGGCGAATGCTCAGAATCAAACGATTCATGAAAACTCTACTTGTAGCTCAAGATAAGTCGGTATATGATTGTACCAGCAGATGTGATGTTTCCTACTAGCATTGGGGTAAAGGCTTAGTAGTTACCTTAAGGAGGGGTGCTGTTACCTAGCCCTTCCTTGTGCTATTGTGGCACTGTACAGTTAATCCCCAAGGGGCTTGGGGACGGGCTTTAGCATCATAGAGGTGATGTCTAAGGTCTCTTGGGACCTTGATGGTATGTCCCGGGATACTACTAGGGCAAGGTTCTCGACAATAGTATGCCCATCCCGAGGCGGGGAGGCTAACATATTGTATGGCTCCCGCTTGCGCTATGCACGCTTGGGTAAGCATAGTTGGCTGATGGACTATTGTTAGGACACGAGGGCTTAGCGTGGGCTTATTTGGAGGCATGTCAAGGGTTTGGCATGCTCTGCACGGATCTGTGGCATGGTAGGCAATGTTTCAGGGCGATGCCTTGTCCGAAGGTCATAATGAGGGTGTGATTGGCTTGTCGGGCGATATCGTTGTTATGTTGGTGCAATGAGATTCAGGTTACCTTGGTTGGCATGAAGGACTGTGTCAATGCTAAATGGAGGTACGTTGGGGCTCTAGGGCTATTCGAGATGCTAAGAAGGCTCATGTTGCGCATGGCTCCTAGTTTGGGGCGCATTGGTTGATCAGCTTGTTCGGGGGCTCTAAGTAGTATTGTAATAATGCTAGTTAGACCCGAATGACAATGGAACACTAAGAGTGGAGCGAGCACTTGCTAGCGCAGTGAAGCGGCTTGTGGGCAGGCCAATATAGGCTTGGTGTGCGGGACTCGAAGCGAGTCGTATCCTATCGTGATATCGTGTTGGGTGTGCTTGTGAGTTGGTTTGACTTTCAGATGGTTCTGGCTGGCCTTAACTTGAGGAAAGCTAAAGCGCCGCACGGTCGCTCTGATGCGACAAAAAGTATGGCTGTGACACCAGGGAAGTGTGGTCCTTTTTTCTTCGCCGGATTGGTTTGGTGGGTGCTACTAGAGGAGGTCAGGGAGGCTTTGGTACAGTGGAGATTCCCAAAGCTTGGAGAAAAAGGTAGACTGAGGGACCAGAGGTCTGACACGCCACTCTCTGGACTCTCTGGTGGGAGAGGAATCTGAGGGTGTTTGAGGGCAAGTGCAGATCGTCCGGCTGAGGGTGTTTGAGGGTAAGTGTAGATTGTCCGGCTTGTTCATTGATTCTATCATGTTTTTTGTTTTCTTCTTTGATGGTGGTTCTCCTTACCTTCAGAGTGCTCTCTATAGCGGATTTATTGAAGGGTTGGTAAGAGGTGGCTAGGACTTCCTCACACTCGGTGCAGACGGTGGTTTGGTGGCAGGCTTCTCCAATTGGGGTTGTCAAAGTGAACTTTGATGGTTCATCCTTTGGGAACTCAGGAGACTCGGGCATAGGCGGAGTGTTAAGGGATCACGGAGGGCAAGTACTTCATGGTTTCTCTGGTCCCACAGGGAGTGGTGATTCGACGAGGGCCTAGGTGTTAGCTCCTTTGGGATCCCAGAAGACTCGGGCATAAGCGGACTGTTCAAGGATCACGGTGGGCAGGTACTTCATGCTTTCTCTGGGCCTATGGGAGTTGTGATTCGACGAGGCCCGAGGTGTTAGCTGTAATGTCCCGAATCCGATGACCCGATATGGTCCATCAAGGACTAGAGACATCACCTTCACTTCCTCAAAGGAGAGTGGTGGATCACAACAAAATA
>JAUPMG010042222.1:0-14209 GCA_031762675.1 Pachysandra terminalis | reverse complement strand
TAATATCTAACTAAGAAATAAATAAATCCTACTACAGAATTCTAAGTATAAATCATTCCACGCAATCATCCAATCCATCAATCTCATTATAAACTTGTTCCTTATCTTGTTCTCCATTATCGTTAAATCTTCCATCTAAATTCCCTGAAATTGTTGCTCAAAGGCGTCAGCTACACTTAGCTCAGCAAATAAGTCAATTAAACTCTATTTTCGATTGTAATAGGGTCAAAGCCACTCTCTAATGATAATCCATAGACTAAAACAGAATATATGCAATTAATAACATAATAATGATAATAATGCAACATGATGTGATGTGCAATGCAAAGTGCTGGTTTAATTATTAATGTATGCAATGCATACTCATGCAACAGATAAATATGATTACCACATGTAATCTATGCACAAGAATATGATATGTAAATAATGCATGCTGTTTGGCATTCGATTAGTGTATGTTCCACACCCGAACTTAATCAACTACCCAAGGATGCCTCATTAACGTGAACCTTCATCCCCCAATACATGGCAAAAATAAAAGATTATTCTATGAGGACATCATAGTTTCTAGGAGCTTCAACCTAGAGGTCACAAGCGCCTTGGTTATTTCTGATCATAGAGACAAATCCCAATGCCTCACATATGTGAACTTTCATTTGTGAACCATACATTAGCCGATCTACTAAACGATTTCCACTCATATGATTCAGAAAATTAGAACTTACTAATGTGAATTTTTCCTTACCTATCACCGTACCACAAGTCTCTTGGGATAATCCCCTCACCTTGGGAGTAAACAAATAAATATTGGTATATTGGGATGGTCAAATCCCTCACCACATGCAAATCAGTCCATCCAGGACTTCCTCACTATATTATGATATTCAGATCACAATAACTCTCGGTTAAATCATAAACTTCAACCTATGTGAAGATATGATGATATAGTCAAGCACATGACCTATGATCAATAATGCAATCAGGCTTATCCTGTGCAAGTGTAATGTTTGTGCACACTAACTAAGCATTTAATAAGTGTGCAGTGGTGAAATAAATTAATATAAGTGCATGGATCATGGTATATGCTTCATGGCATTCAAATTAAATCAAATCATGAATAATTTATGATAAAGCACATACAATTTATCAATCAATCATATCAGCTAGTAAATCATGTTATAAGATCGTCAATCATATCATAAGTTCAATAAAATTCAATTAAAAATCAAATCGTAATAATAAACCCATTAATCTCATATATGTGATCTGACCAAGCCAAGCCAGGGCTCACCGGTAGGCTAACCGGCACACCGGTTGCCACCAACAACCTAGGTAGAGGGTCATTCAAAAACATACAGGGTCACCAAGACTTACCGACAACCTAATCGATACACCAGTTGGCCACCGACAGCCTGGGCAGAGGCCCCTTTGTAGGCACACTGTGGCCCGGTAGGCTAACTGGTACACTGATGGCCTATCGCAGCCTAACCAGTGCTGCCACACTACCTAGAGAATTCGGTAGGCTAACCGGTACACCAGTTACCTGTCGGATGCCCCCTGGGTTCATCGATAGGCTAACTGGCACACCAGTAGCCTGCTGGTTTGCCCAGAAACCAACAAACTTTTCAATTTTCGTATTTTAAGTAGTTTTCAACCCAAACTTTCTTCTAACACTCATATTAAAATCTAATTCCAATCAAAACCAAATCAAACTATCACACAATAAATCAACTTACCTTTACTAGGATGATCATGCTAATAAGTTAAGTTTTAAATTAAAATTATCATGTTCTTCAATTTGAATTAGTGTGCTATGTCATATTTAATGAATATGATATCTTACCTAGATCCAAATAAAAAATAGAGCATAACTGAATTACTTACCTTGGTGTTGATCGTTGATTCTTCTTCTTCTTCATCTTAGTTCAAGTTCTGAACTTGGTTCTTCCTTAGCTCCTACCTCCAGCATTGTTCTTCTCTCTCTCTCTCTCTCTCTCTCTCTCTCTGGAATATGATTCACACGTCCACCCCTTAGTGTTCTTATAGATTTTCTATAGTTTCCTATTTAGTCTAGGAGTTGTTATCTAAGTTGGATTATGTTTTAGTTTATAGCCCTTAGATTAGATTAGTTTAATGCTAGCCTTTAGATTAAAGTTTCATAGTTCTAGATGAATTAATCATTGCTTTTATTCTATCTTAATCGTAATAGTCTCTTCCTTTAATCCTAACCATTAGATTAAGCTAAGTGTTTCTAAGAAATCCTAACCATTGATTCTAGACATCCTAGTCTTAATTGGAATACCTTATCTAATCTTAATCCTTGCTAGTTTAGGGTTGCTTTTAATTATCTAATTAATCTTAGCCATTTATGGTAGATTAGATGTTCCTACGAAATCTCAGCCCTTGATTATTATCCTAGTCTTAATTAAACTAGTCTTTAATTATCTATTAAAGAAGAATCCTAATTAAGTTACAACTCTTATTAATCATAGTTATAATAGATTACTTATTATCTAATTTGATTCCTAATTGGTCTAGGATTAATATTCAATTATCTTATTTAATTGGAGTCCTATTTAAGTTATAATTGATCTAAATTAAATACCAGCTCTTAGATTAAGATTAAAAGTTTCTACAAGATCCGAGCCATACATTATAACTTAAAGAATTATGATTGTGTGTGAAGCACTTTAGTTTCCTATAGTGCAACCCACCAATTATAAACAGTCAAAGTCAAATATGCAATTAACTTACTAAAATTTTAAATTTACCCATATATTTTAATTAATTATAAATTTATCCCTATATTAATCACACCCTAGCACCTATACTTTTATTAATTATAGATTAGTGCTATATTTTGGTTGGGTTATTACAAAAGGAAGCCGTATGAGAGAAATAACGTACTTAAGTGGTCAAACCAGGCCCTTGCTGTTTGTTTAAGTCCGTACAAGGCCCGGTTAAGTTTGCAAACATGGGATGGAAATTGAGCATCAACAAAGCCGGGAGTTGTTCAATGTAGACTGGTTTAGTCAACTTTCCATGTAAAAGGCATTCTTCACATCAAGTTGTCGACAAACTGTAGCAATTGTAAGAACAGTTCGGATAGTAGCGGGTTTGATGACAGGTGAAAAAGTCTCAGTAAAGTCAATGCCTTTGACTTGGTTGTAACCCTTGGCAACAAGCCTAGCTTTTAGGCGTTCTAAATGCCCATCTGAGAGTAACTTGGCCTTATATACCGATTTGCACCCAGTAATATGCATATGAGGGTGACGAGGAACAAGATCTCACGTGTGATTGGTGTGGAGGGCATCAATTTCTTCTTGCATCGCAGCCTTCCAACCAAGATGTGCTAGAGCTGAGGTAATAGTTCATGGTTCTTTTGGTATGGTCTCTAAAACATGAAAATGGGTATACCTTGGGTTAGGCTTTCTAATCCCATGTTGTTAGCGTGTCATCATGCCATGAGTGGAAGAGGAGGCAGAATCTGTGGATGGCATAACCTGATCTTCTAACATGCCCAGCCTGTAAGCAAAGGGGCTTCTTTGGACAATGTTGGGCTTAATATTGTTGCCTCAACATGAGGTTGAGATGAGTTTTCATCTAAAGATGCCTGAGTGTGAGATTTGTACATCTGGTCCATGTAGATCTGAGTTAGACAAGTTGGGATTTCAGTGAGAGAATCTCGATAAGGCTGGGCATCTGGGTTCTGTACATCTTGTGGATAAGATCTTTGTGTGGGAGTAATTTGATTAGGCTGAGATGGGCCGAGTATATCAAGCCCATGAGTTGTGTGATCAGCATCAGAGAATGTTGAGATGGGTCATGTAGAGTTGTAACGTGGTTGGTGCTTTGGTGTGAGTTACACTCTTGTTGAGTTGTAGACTGCACAAAAGACAAAGGATTTTGGTCAAGCCCATGTGTTACATGATCATGATCTTCTTGATTAGTATCATGAGAGAGTTGAGATGGGCCATGTAAAGTTGTGGCGTGGCTGGAGATTTGGTGTGGATCACACTCTTCTTGAGTTGAAACCTGCACAAAAGACAAAGGATTTTGAACTTGAGTGTCAATATTTAAGGTATTTGTGTATGGCCGTGAGAGTGATTGTTCGTGAGATATCTCACTAGATTTGTGTATGATCGTTGTGGGATCATCATTCAAATCCATCCATTCTTGAAATGGGATAATCTCCCCGACTTTGTGTTTGCTCGTGCAATAATCAAGGATATTTAAAAGGAAAAACACTTTCATCAAAAACATGTCGTGATACATAGACCCTGTTGGTGGATAGAGACACTTGTATCCCTTATGCCTATCACTAGGGGTGCAACTCGGTTTGGTTTAAACCGAAGCCTAACCGACCCAAACTGACTTTGGTTCGGTTTGAGTTGGGATTCCATACATATGGATTGGTTATGGTTTAGAAAAATCCAAACCGAATTAGTTTGGTTCGGTTTTAGATTGAGCCCTCGGTTAAACCGAATCAACCCGAAACCCAAACCGAATTTAATTTATTTTATATGCCTGGTTCCCGCGCATGGGCTGCAGGGCATGCCCCGTGCATGGGTTGCCGCGCGCTGTGGACGGGCTGCTGCGCACGCCCCACGCACAGGTTGCTGTGCACCCCCCGCGTACGAGCTGTTGTGCGTTCCCCAACATTGTGTATAGTAAATAGTCCCACATCGGTTGGGGGTGAAATCATCCTCCAACCAATACACTATAAGTAGAAGTTTTGCGTTGCCTTTGAGGTAAGTTGCTCATTAATGTTGTTATGGTCTAAGGAGGTAGGCCGTATCAGTTCTACCATTGGTCTAATTTGTTTAAAAATTATAATTTTAGTTTTATTATTATTTTTAAAATAAAATAATAAATAATAAGTATCTGCAGGCTTGGGCTTAGAAATTAAAAACATGGGCTGGTTTGGGCAAATATCTAAAGCCTGAAGCTTGGGGTCAAACCAAACCAAACCGAAACAACAATTTAGTTTGGGTTTCGGTTATTTTAATTTAATTCGGTTTGGTTCGGTTTTATGTTGGTGTCATTACATTTCGGTTTGGTCTTGGGTTGAAGTTAACCTGAACCAAACCGAATCGAGTTGCACGCCTACTTATCACTATATCCTAGAAAGACACATGGTAATAATTTTGGATCAAATTTGTTTCTTCGATAATCCCATAGATGCAGGAAGCATTTGCTTCCAAAAACTCGAAAAGACGTGTAATCATGTCTACAAGACGTATAGTCCGGTTGTCTATCAAACAACTTTTGAAAAAGGAGAAATCATACCAAGTGGTGCTGAAGGGAGTCGATTAATAAAAAAAAAAAAAATATAAGTTTCAAAAGCTTCAACCCAATATTTTTTGGGAATCCCACTGTGAAAAATTAAAGTTGGGCCAAGCTCTCTTATATTTCTATGTTTTCTCTCAACGACCCCATTTTGTTGGGTGTACCTGGACAAGACTATTGGTGTCTTATCCCCGACTGTTGTAGATGCTTTTGAAAATCACCTTTCTCAAACTCTCCTCCCCCATTGACCGAAAGTTTTTAATTTTCTTGTTAAATTGTGTTTCGATATATTTTTCAAAAATAGTATACAAGAAAAATAATCTGATTTCTTTCCTAATGAAAACAACCATGTGAATCTAGAAAAATCATCCACAAAACAAGCATAAAATTTGAACTTTTGATATAATAGAATAGGAGCTGGGCCTCATAAGTCGCAGTGAATTTTATCAAAAGGTTCTTTACTGTGAATTTCTGAAATATCAAAAGGTAGCTTATTAGCTTTACTAATTGACAAGTTGTCTTTCTTTTTCTGATTAATTTTAATCAAACCTTTTGATTGGAGAGATCGAATGGCATGTGGATGTCCCAATCGTTGATGCCACATATCTTCTGTTGTCGTCCTAAATCGTGTAGAGGAAAGTGCTACTTTTGGGGTTGTGAGCATGTAGATATCACCCCTTTTGCTCCCTCTTGCCAACACTTAATTGGTTTTCCTGTCCTTTATCACAAAACCAGTTGTAGAAAATTCAAAATTATAAGGAAAATCACTTGTGCATTGGCCAACATAAAGTAAATTCTTTTTCATATTAGGACTATCAAAACATTCTTCAAGGTGAGATGCTTATCTCCTAGTTCAATTTTTGTGTCCCCAATATGTGTAATTGTAAGAATATTACCATCCCCTACCATTACATTATCTGTGCTTAAATTTTTAAATTAAAGAGATTACCTGCATTACTAGTCATGTGGGCAGATGCCCCTAAATCTGTGAACCACTCTAAGTCCTCATTTGATATTGTCATGGCTGCCCATGCTTGAGGGATGTCATCGGGTTGGAACGAGTGATTGAATCGATTCCAACATCTTATATGTCAACACCTTTACTTCCACCTTGTCTTTCAGAATGGCTATTTTGAGTTGGACTTCTAAAAATTTGGTCATTCCTTGACATACATGTCCTTTGATTCTGAGGAGTATTTTTCTTGACACTTTCATTTGAATAAGGAATAAAGCCAGCATGAGGGAAGCCCCTTCCTTTAGAGATGAAGTTGCTTCCTCCATTATTTGGTTGTCCTATTTTTTGTTATTTTTCTATTGTTCTTTTGGCCAAAAAAGGCCATAGTATGTTGAACACCATTATGAATATCAGTTATTTTGTACAACTCGAGTTTCATATCCTTGCAAGAGAGGAATGACATCATTATATGAGTGCATAGGACGCTTAAGCATGGATGTAGTGAAGGATTCATATCGAGGTCCTAATCTGTTTAATAACGTAAAGAACTTCCTTTTGTCGTGCACAGGACTACCTATGGCAGCAAGATTATCACAAGTGCATTTAAATTTTCGAAGATACTCATTCAAAGAGGTTGAGGAATCCTTACGCATATGTTGAAGCTGATGGAGGAGTTGAAACTCTCTTTCTTGTGATTCTTGTGCAAAAACTTCTTTTAACGTATTCCATACGTTTGTTGACGTCTCTTGGCTGACTGCAAGACCCAACACTTCTTCAGAGAGTGTACCAACTATCCACCCTCTATGTATCTTGTCTGACCGCTTCCAAAGTGCAAATGCAGGATTTGGTACCTCCATCTTGTCATCGCTATTTTCAGCATCTGGGGAGGAGAAGGTCGAACTTGGTGCAGGTATTTCTCCATTTAGAAACCCAAGTAAATCTTGGCTCTCAATTACTCCAAGAACTTGTTCTCTCCAAAGAGGATAATTATCTTGGGTAAGCTTCAATGTCACAAAGTTCCCAACATTTAAAGATGATGGGTAAGGGAACACAACTGGACTAGATGATGAAGCCATTGAAAGAAAACAAATTCACTCTCTTTCTCACGGAAGTAGCTCTGAGACAACAGAATTGAGTATTGATTCTCTATCTCAACGTGAGATGGAGAGTGAAGATACTTCTTATATATATTGATTTCATACAGCTGTTACATTACTAGCCGTTACATACAAGATTTACATGTTTCGTAGTTTCCTTATTGAATAGGGAAACTTAACCAATCAAAAGAATAAACAAATAAGATGCTTTGATCACGATTCCAACGGTTTCCTCTTTTCATGCAATGAGCTGGCCGACTTCTCTTCTTCATGAAAGACATCTTGTAGCTGCCCTTAAATAAATTCCACATTGGAAAATCATCCCTTCTTCCTTGTATATATATATATGTAAGGATTGGAACTTGTTGGGTTGGAGACCCAACAAAGGAGAGTGTGATAATGAGATATTGTTGGGGTTATCCAGGGTTGCCTTTCACATGCACGTGCGCCGCTGCCATTCGTCCGGTTGGTTGTGTCGTGTCGTGCCATGGTGTGGTGTGGTGTGTCAATAAAATGTGATTGACTCGCCCCTAACTACATTTATTTTTCCGTTTTAGACTGTTTTAATAATATAATTAAGTCTTTATTATATTATATTATAGTTGTTTTAATTTGAGTTTATAGCCGTTTTAAAATGGTAACTTTTCTTAGTCAAAGAGAGATGTTTTAGGCCCACTAAGGGACACGTCTCTTAGTGGAGCGTTGCAGGATCTCTATAAATGGAGACATGTGAGGAATCTTCAGAGACAAAAAAAACTCTTCCTCTTCTCTCTCGTTTTGATTTCAACTCTCTTTTCTGAGAATTTCTTCTAGGCATTCTAAAAAGTTCGACTCCAGTATTGTGAGTGCACGCATACTGAGTCTAGATTAGGGGTAGCAACTAGCCGAGCTAAGTCGGGCTCGAGCCGATCCATACTCTATATATAAGAGCACTTGTGTTGGCCCGAACCTGGCCAGGCCCGAGCTTCGGGCTTAAGAATGATTGCCCAAGCCCGCCCGTTGTATCATTAGTCAAGCCCGAGCCCGCCCATGTTTGCCCATACAGAACAAAAACTCTAATATTTTGATAGTTAAAAGAATCGATACCTGGTCTTCCAAGAAGTGAATAAACTTCCAAGAAGTGAATAAACTCTTATATTTTGTTAGTTAAAAGAATCGATACCTGGTCTTCCAAGAAGTGAATATGAAGTTCGAACCACTAAACCATAACCTTAAGGAATGATAAACTTAGGTAAAATTTACATATTACTCGTTATGAGTGCTCATATCATCGGGCCGAGCCGGGCTAATCTAATGCAAACCCGAACCCGGCCCGAAAAAATAATCGGACCTTAATTTTCACCCCGTCCCGGCCCTATGGGCTACTAATCCTTGCCCAAGCCTGCCCAAAATATTGGGCCGGGCTGATTAGACCGGGCGGGTCACCCGGCCTATTGCCACCCCTAGTCTAGATCGTTGTATCCTGGAGATCGATTATCAACAACCATCTGCACTAAGGAATTTCTGAGTGGGGTGAAATTGATTCTGAAGGACAACGGATTCTTTCGTGCCTCGTCAACACTGACGAGATAAGTTTTATGTTCTATTGTTATTACAAGTCTGATCATTGTTGCTGTGTTCTTGTTACTGAGAATCATCACATATATAATCCTATGAGTATTTGTTTCGATTTTTATCAATTATGTTAATTAATCAGTGCATTGTTATCAATATTTTCTAACAATCTTAAGAATCGATATCGGCACTGATTAATCAATCAGATGGGTAATTTACCTGACATGTCCAAACTTGAACTCTTTGATGAAAAGCAATACCGTAGGTGGTCTAAAATTTTTTGTTTCTTTTAGTGACCATCAATGTGGCATATGTTGTGTTCACTGATAGGGTTTTTGATAATACTTTCGAACCTATTCATTCTTTTGATGCATCTGTTTTGATAAGAATGATTGTATCTGTCGTGGCTCAGTCAAATTTTCTATTTGATATTTACTGCACTTATAAGACTAGTACAAAGGTTTGGGATGCACTGAAAAATAAATATGTTACAAAAGATGCTGGTAGTAAGAAATATGTGGTTGGGTGATTTTTGGACTTTAAGATGATAGATGAAAAATCAGTTATGGATCATGTATATGAGTATCTGAACCTTATGCATGAGATTCTCACTGAGGGAATGATGATTGATGAGACTTTCCAGGCAGTAGCTCTTATAGAGAAACTGCTACAATCATGGAAATACTACGAGAGTTATTTAAAACATAAGAAGAAACATCAATCTTTAGAAGACCTTGTCCACATACGTATAAAAGAGACCAACCGTTTGAAAGACTTGAAAGATATATTTCATGAATTTTCCACCAAGGCTATTATTGTAAAGACCAAAAATCTAGAAAAGTCACAGAAGCCAAAGTTTGGAAAACAATTCCATAAGAAACCGTATTCCAAAGAAACAAGGTTTAAGAAGAATGATAAAATTCAAAAGATGAAAAAGGGACCTTCCTTTGTCTGTGGAAAATTGGGACATGTGGCTGTTGAGTGCTGAAAAAGGAAAGGGCAAGACAATCATAATAACAAACCACGGGCCAACATTGCTGAAACAAATGTGATTGTTGCAGTTATTTCTGAGGCTAACCTTATCAGTAATGTGAAAGAATGGGTGGTGGACACTGGGGCTACCAAACATATCTGCACTGACAGTAGTTTGTTTAGCACCTATAGGATGGTGGGCGATGGAGAGCATGTCTTCATGGGAGATGCTAGTGCTTCCCGAGTTGGAAAAGGAAAGGTTTTACTCAAACTGATTTCTAGAAAGAACATTGCCTTATTTGATGCACTCCATATTCCTGATATGTGTAGGAACCTTGTTTCTGGCTCCTTGCTTAATAAAGGAGTTAAGTTAGTCTTTGAGAGTGACAAACTTGTTCTGAGTAAGAATGGAGAATTTGTGGGAAAATGATTCTGTCATGAGGATCTCTTTGTACTTGATGCTTCTTTTGAAAACATGAATAAAGCTAGGACTTTTTCAGCTTATATTGTTGAATCTCTTTATATGTGGCATACTAGACTAGGTTATGTAAATGTTGCTTCCACAAAACATATGAAACAATTATGTTTAATTCCAAACTTAATTCAATCTGAATTCTCAAAATGTTAATTATGTGTGGAAGCCAAGTATGATAGAAACCTTTTAAATCAACTGAAAGAAAATCAAAACTTTTAGAACTTATTCATAGTGACCTAAGAGATTTTAAAAACTATATGAGTAGAGGAGGTAAAAGATATTACATAACCTTTGTAGATGACTTCTCTAGATATACCAAAATATACCTCTTAAAAAGTAAAGATGAAGCTTTTCAAATGTTCACAAAATACAAACTGAAAGTAGAAAATTAATTAGATAAAAGAATTAAAGAGTTAGGTCAAATAGAGGTGGAGAATATGAATCTAATCATCTTAAAGAGTTTTGTGAACAAAATGGAATTATTCATGAAGTTATTGCACCTTATTCATCTGAACAAAATGGTATAGCAGAAAGAAAGAACCGAACATTAAATGAAATGATGAATGCAATGTTAATTAGTTCAGGGATACCCTCCAATATGTGGGGGATGCCATTTTCTCTGCTTGTTATGTACTTAACAGAGTTCCGCATAAGAAAAATGACAAAACACCTTATGAGCTTTGGAAGGGTTTTACACCAAACCTTAAATCCTTAAAAGTGTGGGGGTGTCTGGCTAAGGTCGGACTATTTGATATTAAAAGGAGAAAAATCGGACCAAAAACTTATGATTGTATTTTTATAGGATATGCAGAAAATAGTGCTGCATATAGATTCTTGGATTTAAAATTTATAAATAATGTATTAGATGCAAATACTAAAATAGAAGCCAGGGATGCTGAGTTCTTTGAACTTACATTTCCTATGAAGAAAACAATTGAAGACGATTTATAACAAACTGTATCCAAAACATTAAGTCAAAATTTAAATAACGAAAATGTATTAGACCAGGAACCTAGGCGTAGTAAAAGAGTAAGAACTGAAACCAACTTGGGTCCAGATTTCGTGACAACCTTTCTAACAGAGGAAGATCCGAAATCATACAAGGATGTCATCACCTCTGTTGATGCAACCTTTTGGAAGGATGTAATTAATAGTGAATTAGATTCAATCCTGCCAAACCATGCTTGGGAACTTGTGAATCTTCCTAGAGGGTGTAAAACTATATGGTGTAAGTGGGTATTTAAAAAAGAAATTAAAACCATATGGATCCATAGATAAATTTAAGGCTAGGTTGGTTGCCAATGGATGCACCCAAAAAGAAGGGATTGATTTCTTTGATACCTATTCACTTGTTACTAGAATAACAACAATAAGAGTATTTTTTTCCATAGCATTTATTCATAAACTAGTAGTACATCAGATGGATTTTAAAACAACGCTTTTGAATGGTGATTTAGAAGAAGAAATTCATATGGATCAACCTAAGGGATTTGTAGTTCCCGGAAAAGAACATAAAGTATGTAAACTTGTTAAATCATTGTATGGGCTAAAAAAAAGCACCAAAATAATGGCATGAAAATTTGATAAAACATTAATATCTCATGGATATGTGATCAATGATTCTGATAGATGTGTGTATAATAAATTTACTGATAACGCTAGTGTCATTATTTTCTTGTATGTTGATGATATGTTGATATTTGGAACTGACTTAGAGATAGTAAAAAATATAAGTCATTTTTATCGTCGAAATTTGACATGAAAGATTTAGGACAAGCTAATGTTATCCTAGGGATCAAAATCATTAGGAGTAATGGAAAGTTTATATTGACTCAATCTCATTATACAGAGAAAGTCCTTAGGAAATTTAATCATTATGATTATGACCCAGTAAAAACACCTTATGTCTTAGCATTCACTTATTTTTAGAATAGAGGAGTCGTTGTACCACATAGCATATGCTGTGAGCAGACTTAGTAGATACACCCATAACCCTGGACGAGATCATTGGACTGCAATTACCGTACTTCTTAGGTACCTGCGAGGTACCATGGATCTAGGAATAAATTATAGTGGATATCAGGTTGTACTTGAAGGATATTGTGATGCTAACTGGATATCAGATAATGATGAGACAAACTCCACTAGTGGTTATGTATTCACTTTAGGAGGTGGAGTTGTTTCCTGGAAGTCGTCCAAACAAACGTGTAATGCTAGATCCACTATGGAATCTAAGTTTATAGCGTTAAAAATGGTAGGAGGAGAAGCTGAGTGGTTAAGGAATCTCTTAGCAGATATAACTTTGTGGACCAAACCGGTTCCAACTGTATCTCTTCATTGTGACTCGCAAGCTACAACATCTATAACTAAAATCAAAAAACTACAATAGAAAGAAAATACATATACGATTGAGACATAATATTGTCAGACAACTTATACGTAGTGGAGTCATTGTAATTGAGTTTGTAAGGTCAGAGAAGAACTTAGCAGATCCTCTGACCAAAGGATTATCTCGAAAGGTAATCCAAGAGACATCGAAGGGGATGAGACTTAAGCCCGATGAGTGAGTTTCCTATGATGGCAACCCAACCTATGTGAATGAAGATCCTAGGAATTAGGTTCAATGGGTAAAAACAATTCACAGAGCGACTCAAAATAAGCACTATCATTATGAGTTTTTAACTCTTTATCCCCCCCTGTGATGTAGACAGTGTTGATTGCGATGTGTGCGAGGATGAGTCGTTGACTCTTAATGGACTCATAGCCTATTTTGGGTGGTGTGCTTAGTTGCAGTGCACACTTGATGGGTTCACCTATCTGAGTGTGGAAGTGGGGTCGCTTCCTATGAGAATTGGGCTCGTTCTCTAGAGAACTCATGAAAATCCAGGTAGGGTGCATGGCTAAAACATGTCCAACCGAGAAATTGTCAAGATATTGAATGAGATGTGTGTGATAAATCTGCTCGATTCACAATTGGATGTTTGGTTCAAGAATTTATTCACCGAATAGCTATGAATTACGACTTGTCAACACTAATTGTTGATTCAAATCCACAAGATATCGGCATCATTGCATCTCATTCTTGTCAAATTTTTAGAATATTTATTCTACAATTTGATCCATGTGGAGGATTGTTGGAACATGTCTCAAATTGTGGGCCACTGGCCTTTCATATTTTGTAATGACCTAAACTCATGAAGTGGATTTCCTTCTTTATTATTGTATTTATTTGGTGTTTATTATGCATGTGTTTATATAGTTCACGTGTTAATTAGACTTAAGGAGTTTAATTAATTGTCTATTAGTTATTTGGGGTCAATCTGTAATATTAGCCTTGAGTGGGGTTATGTTGTTAATTCAACATGTTAGAACCAATTCAAAATGCACCTGAAGTGCATTGAACTAATCTTGAGTGATGGGGTGTACGTGGCCTTTGAGGTGGCATGTACGTGGTGATTGTGGCAGAGAAGTTAGGGAATTTCTCCCTTTACTTCTCAACCCATTAGTTGGGTTCGTTCAAGAGTTGGGAATTCAGAGAGTTAAGAGAAGAGTCTAGAGCTTGAGAAGAGAAGACGAAGAGAAGGAACTGGGAATTTTTCTAGGTTGTGTTTGCAGTGGAGAAGAAGAAGTTTCCTTAGAAGTCTATTGACTCTCATCTCTATTAGCATGGGAAATACGTAAGTACATCACCTATCCAATTCCTTTCATCTCATGTGATCATAGTAGGTGTGTGTTTTTTTGGTATGATTTTAAGACATTGAAATTATTTTCTACCGTGATATGGAGTTCATTCTACTATATTTGAGTTGGATGAAATACATATGCATGCTATTTAATCTCAGAATCTGAGCACGGTTGTGTGTGTTT
>JAUPMG010042191.1:0-14210 GCA_031762675.1 Pachysandra terminalis | reverse complement strand
CTTTAGTTATTTGCTTCCGCTACTCTGTGAATGTGATAATCTCAGCATTTATTACATTATGATTTGGTTGTGATGATCAATCCGCGGTTCAGAGATGAATCCCGAAGGTTGCGTCTCGAGATTCGTGCCATTCCCACCTAGGGATTTGTGACACGGGTTTGGGAGCGTGACAGTGAAGTCCAAGTGAGGGCTTGGTGCCTATTTGTTATGACTATGTGCCTACTTTTTTATGGCTAGATGCCTACTATCCTGTGTTTGCTCCCCTGTCCAAACCCAACCTAGGACTATATTGAGACTGATTATAGTATATAATACTTGAGATGATTTATCGATGGTAGGATGTCTGTGATGACTTTCAAGGAATTATCGACGTGTATGGGCGCGTGGATAGCTGTTCCTTGGAGGGTATCACTAAGGTCCTAATAAATAAATAAACATTCATACTGTGTTATCTTTGTGGTTAAGTGTACCCGGGAGATGGAGATAGACGATTAGGAATGGTGCTGATCTTGCGTGAGTGTATCCCAGATCCAACCAGCTGATCTTGCGTGAGTGTATCCCAGATTACAGCTTAGGGTATGCTGATCTTGCGTGAGTGTATCCCAGATTACAACTTATGGTATGCTGATCTAGCGTGAGTGTATCCCAGATCCAGCTGATGGTATGATTTATAAGTTACTCGGAAGATCGAGGGACACTTAACTAATCAAGAGAACGTACGCATTGCATCCATCCTCATTTGTATTTATTTGTTTGAGCACAACATATAGATCATATGAATGTCATGCATGTCATTTACATTTCATAATCGAACATTGCTTGAATTTCTATCGTTATATTTATCTCATGATTTCCTTGGATTTATGACATGATGTTGTATGTGGCCATATCACCACTGAGCATTCCACGCTCAACAACTTACTAATGTTGTAGGTCGAGCTCGTGATGGTGGTGGCAGTGTGCCTTGATTTCCAGATGGTTGGAGTGATTTTAGTTGACTTTGATATTTTCCTTTCTTGTTATTAAACCATTTTTTTTACTATTGTTACTTTATTGGATTATGGGAATTTTTGTAATAATGGCCCAGCTGAGTGCTAGTAGTTCGTTTGTTTATTTGTTATTAGTTTTGCTTCCGCAACTCTGTGATGATGAAATGCAATTCTTTTATTTTTCATCTTATATCTTGGTTTATTATGCTGATCCACGGTCTACTAATAGATCCCGAAGGTCACACCACATGATCCGTGCCATCCCACCTAGGGATCCGTGTCATTGGATCGGGGGCGTGATACTAGCCGACGGCCAGCTGACGATCAACCGAAATTCCACCTGTTGCCAAATTGGTAATTTAAGAATTTGAGCACCTGCATAATGTTTGCTGTAGTTGATCTACCATGTTTCTAGGTACTGGGAATGCTTATATCAAAATTTGACCTCCTATACCTAAGAACTGACCCATTAAAACTTCCCATAGCAGTATGAGAATTTAAGATACTAAAGGAAATAACCCCACAGCAACTTAAATAGTTTTATTTACATATTAGACACATGCTCAGATGTTTTTGACATCATTATGGCACTCATACTAGTTTAAGTCATGTGATTTTCATGATCAACATATAGAATCATCAATCCAATAAAGTTTTCATCAATTCATGTCATAACATAATATAATGCAACATATAATTAATAACATTGCATCAAGAATCAAATAGGCTTTATGAAATTCAACAAACAAACCAACCTGGGCTGGCCGACAGGCTAACCAGCACATCGGTTGGCCATCGGCAGCCTAGGCCGGGGCTGAAAGCCACAAATATGCAGATAATGATCTTACTGGCAGACTAACCGGTACACCGGTTGGCCACCGGCAGGTTGGGCAGGGACCAAACTTCTGAACATTCATCAACCGGTAGGCTAACCGGCACGCCAATTGCCAACCGGTAGCTTAAACAGTAACCAAAAATCAGCACAGAGGCTTCTAGTAGGCTATCCGGTACACCGGCAGCCAATCGGTAGCTTAAACAGTGTTTAAGCTAAGGGCTTCAGGGGCAATTCCAACAGGCTAACCGGTACTCTGGTAGCCAACCGGTAGCTTAAACAGTGTTTAAGCTAAGGGCTTCAGGGGAAATTCCAGTAGGCTAATTGGCACGCCAGTAGGCTGCCAGATTGGGTTTTCTGGGTTTTCCTGATTTGACATACATTCGGTATTTTGGTCATAACTTTGTGTATACTTATCAGAATTACCTCAAACTTGTTTTGATGGGCTCATAACGAACAGGAGAATCTTAAAACAAATACAAAATAAATAATATAAAATACATATATAGGTCCGGTAATCAATAGTTCAGGTTTGTAAAATGTTCAAGTTTAGGTCTTATGTAGAAAAATATAGAAGATAAAGAATTTAAGGTTGAGCTATGTCATACTCATTGAATATGACCTAGACACCTAGATTCAAATAAAAAATAAAGAGTAATTGAATTACTTACAGTGCTCTAGCTCGTCGGATCTTCTTCTTCTTCAACCCAGTTCAAGTCTGAACTGTTCTTCCTTAGCTTCAACTTCAGCTTCAACAATCACTTAGACTTAAGTTTAATGATTTGGATGTCCCATGTAGGGTTTACATATTTTTCTAATGTGTCTCCTAGTTAATCTAGAGTTATACTTAGTTTAGGGTTTAATTAATAGCCTTTAGATTAAAGTGTTCTAGATTTAGTATGAGTTATCCATTGGTGTTATCCTACTAATCCTAATTTGATTTTAAGTAATTATCTTTAATCTTAACCATTAGATTAATCTAAGTGTTGCTACGAAATCCTAACCATTGATTTTAGTTATCTTAATCATAATTGGATTACCTTATCTAGTCTTATCCTATTTAGCTTAGGGTCGATTAAGGTTTATTTATCCTTAGATTAGATTAATGTGTTCCTACACAATATTAACCATTGATTAAAGTGTTCTAATTATTATCTAATCTAGTTTCCTTATTAGTTTAGGATTATTTCCTTAATTAATCCTAGTCATTTAGTATAATTAGTTAAGTTATGGCCTTTAGATCTAAGTTCTTACTTAAAGTTAACTTAGTATTTTCTTCTTTTAATCTCTAAGTCCTATTTTAATTAGAATCTATATTATCCTTATTTAGTGTCCTAGTCTTACTTAGTCTAGTCTTTTATTATCTTATTTAATATGTGGAATCCTAGTAAAACTAATATGTTTCTTTCTTAAGCTGTTTAGGACTCCTAATGTCTTTCTAACTCAAGTTTTCTAGAAGGCCTTTACTAAAAATGAGATTAGCTATGTTTTAAGTTTAAATTGTGGGTTTTGGGCCTTAAGCTCGTTAAGCTAATTAGTTAATTAAGATCCTTACTTAATTACTTAAGCCCAATTACTTTTAATTAAGCCCAAGACAATTCAATTAAGCCCAACACTTAATTAAATAGGCCTTAAACAATATAATATGTTTTAATGTATGATTAAATAAAGTTTTCATATAATATAAGTTAAGTATATAGTTATAATATAAATATTTAAGGATATAGCTTATCGTATTAAATTACAATTGTACCCTTGTAATAAAATTTTTTTTCTATTTCAGTTTTTTGTATTGTTACACTCTATCCTCCTTAAATGAATTTCGTCCTCGAAATTAAAGTTCTTAGGTGTTATTAATTAATTAGTTTCAAAAATACATATATACTTATATTATTATTTAACTGGGTTGTATTGTTTTTAAGCTGATAGAAATCATAATTAAATAGCTTTGCATATAATAAGAGAATAGTTCTAGAATTCATTATATTATTTATAATTATTTATATTAACACTTTATATATAAATAATTTTGGTAAATCTATACAATGATAACCTTTAATAAAATCCTAAAGTATTTGAATAAAATATATAAATAAAATTCTATTAAGATTCCTTAATGAAGTTACTTAAATAAAATTTTTATAGCAATACTAATTTGTAAGAAAATCAATCTATGAGTAATTATCATTATCATTATTATTATTATTATGTTATAATAAAACAACTTATATAATTCTTTCTAGAAGACTTTACTTATAATAAAAACTTTAATGGAAGTGAGTTTATTAATCATAAACTATTATATAATTGTATATATATATATACACACACACACACACACACACACACACACACATATATAAAAATCTAAAGTCATTAGAAAACCTATAGAAAACAATAAAATTTCTTACAAAAATAATTTACAATTATTCTATTGTTATTTATTTAAAAATATCACAATATAAGTATATTTTATTAGCAAGTATTATTGAAAGATTAGAGAAAATACTACTTCATAATAGAATATATTTAATTAACATAATTTGAAAAGTTATATCTAAAGGTTTAATGATAACCATTAAAATTATTAGTTTAAAAATTTTATTTTTAATAAATTGAGTAATCATATTTATAGTTTAAAATTTTAATAGTGTACTTATTAAAATATAGTTATTATGTTTATGAAAAGTTTTATTAATTATATCTTAACACTTATAAGGAAGTCTCCTAAAATAGTTACCTTGTGTGTTGATATTTGTACAAGAGGGTCATTAGGTTGTATTAGAAGTCACAATTAGGTTTGGTCAATCAATCAAAGGTTGCAATGTCTCAGATTATCAAATTAGGGACACTGTGGCCAACTGGCAGGCTACTGGCAGAGTGTCCGGTACACGGGTAGGTCTGGCCATAGTATGGGGCAAAGGTTAGCTCAACCGGCAGGGTACTGGTAGGGTCCCGGTACACCGGTTGGGCTGGAATGTTTAACTTATAAGTGAATTCATCCGGTAGGGTCCTGGTAGTCTCCCGGTACATCGGTTGGGTTGTGAAACTTAACCGGCAGGCTAGGCAGACACTGCCTGTGCCCAAGTTCACATGGTCTCTACCCGGCAGGCTCACCGGCACGCCAGTTGGTCTACCGGTTCAGGGAAAGTTGATTCAGGTCAAAGGAAATTACAGGGTTGTTCATTTAATCATCCTAGGACTTCATGCCTGGTGATTTGGTCAACCTAATGGTCATACTAATTATGATTTAATCATTACATATTCAAATCATGTTTCTTGGTCTCTATTAGTCTAACATTAACATCATGTTATTGTACATAATAATATTAGAAAATAACTTGAAGTTAAAATAGTCTAGAAAATTTAATACTCCTAGGATTTATATTAACTATGATCAATTATTTGTATCAATATAATAATACCTTCAATAGGTTTTTATTTGGTTATATACAAAATAACAGAATTTAAGATAAATACTTTATATTTTTAAGTATATAATGAAGTTAAATTTATAAATTATAATATTCTTTTAAAGCATAAAGACCATATTTTTAAGAAGTCAACTTTGTAATTTATAATACTTTATATAAGTAAGGTATATTGTATCTACTTTAGTATATAGGATTTAAGAATCTTATAAAGTTTTATCTTAATATTTCAAAATTACTAAATTTTAATATTAAGTTTACTTGTTAAGGATATGGTTGAATAAGAATATCAGTAAGTATAATAATTTATTTTAAATAATAGTAAATATCAGTATTTATTAATGAATTAATTAATATTTACTAGAACTGGCCACACATTATTACTTAAAGAGTTATGATTGTGTGTAAAGCACTTTAGTTTCCTATAGTGCAACCCACCAACCACAAACAGTGAAAGTTAAATATGTAGCTAACTACTAAAATTTTAAGTTAACTCCTATATTAATCACACCCTAACTCTTATACTTTTATAAATTATAGATCAATCCTATGTTTTAGTTGCTTTATTACAATCTACCCTCATAAAAGAAATTTTGATAATCCCCGATTGAGAAAAGTTTAGATACTTACCTTAATATGCTCTTCTAGTTCCGTTGTTGCTTTGGATCTTCTATGATTACTCCATAGTAATCTTGACATCAACATTACCTTGTTGCGTAGAACTTGTTCCTTCCGGGATGAGTAGAATGAACAACAATCTGTTTAAGAAGAAAGAAATCTGCACACAGTTAAGTTAGCAGCCAATGTCAGTAATAACAAACATCACAAAAACTTTTTAAAACATCAACACCTTGAAAACTTTTAGAACATCGGCAATCAAAAACTTTTAAATTTTGATTTAAAAACATGAAAACTTAGACACTAATACCACTTTTGGTATAAGGGTAAAAAAAAACTTAGGTTCACAGGAAACTTAAGCTCTGATACCACTTTCGTCATGACCCAAACTTAAAGAAAATTTACGTGGGAATCCCTTAGGTTCAAACCGTGACTCTCACCCCATATTCCTATGGGAGTGGAAAGTAATAAGAGCCAAACCAAAGAAATATCACATAAGACTTTTATAAATTACTTTTACTGAAATTAATCAAAATAATCTAAGTTTATTACATTCAAAACAATCAATAAATCACAATGGAAAATAAATAAAGAAATAACCTATTTTAAATCAAATCCCTATTAACAAACTTATTACATAAATCCAAGTAAACCATCCCTATTACACGTTCTACTAAAATAAACAAATAAATCCTAAGTATATCTATTATTTTCATCTTTGACTTATTCTCCACCTTGATCTCCATGGTTTTGCAGTCTACTAACTAAAGATCCTGAAATGGTTGCTCAAAGGCGTCAGCTACACTTAGCTCAGTAAATAAATCAATTAAACAATATTTTAGATTGGAATAGGGTCAAAGCTACTCTCCATTGATAGTCAATAGACTAAAACAGAATGTATGTAATATGATAAATATGATATGCAATGCAATATGAATGTAGGTTCAGTTATTAATGAACGCAATGTATACTCATGCAACAATGAAAGGGTGATCACCAAGTGTGATGCATGCAAAAACATATGCTGTGCAATTATGCATGATGTTTAGAATTAGAATTATGCAACCCCCACACTAGACCAATCAATTACTGGGAAAGACGTCTTCTTGAACCGTCCCCCCATACAGGGCCACTCTCAGTAAGATATTCTATGTGCTTCGACCAAGAGGGCACGATTTCCCCACTTAGTTTCGATCAGGGCAATGCAAAAATCCAAGGTGTCCATAAATAGGATTAACCTCAGTGAGTCTTACATAAAGCGAATGCCAACAAAATTTCACTCTGCATCCGTTAAGTATAATAACACTCTATCGAGATGAAAACAATGTGGAATATTGGGATTATCACCCTCACCATGTATAAATTGGTATATTGGGATGATCAGTCCCTTAACACAAGCAAATCAGTCCATTCGGGACTTCCTCACCATATCATGATATTAGAATCATAACAACACTCAACTGATGTGAAGGTCTGATGGTATGGTCAAGCACATGACCAGAATATGGTCAATAATGCAATCAGGTTATGTTGTGCATGTGTAGTGATTGTGCACATTACGTAAACATATAATTATGTGTACAATAGTGAAATAAGTCTAAGTATGACAATATGAAGTTTAATTCATGATGTACATCATTATGGAACTCATACTAGTTTAAGTCATGTGATTTTCAGGATCAACACATAGAATCATCAATCCAATAAAGTGTTCATCAATTCATTTCATAACATAATATAATTCAACATATAATTAATAACATTGTATCAAGAATCAAATAGGCATTATGAAATTCAACAAACAAACTAACCTGGGCTGGCTGGTAGGCTAACCGGCACACCGGTTGGCCACTGGAAAGCTAGGCAGGGGCTGTAAACTACAAATATGCAGATAATGATCCTACCGGCAGGATAACTAGCACACCGGTTGGCCACCAGTAGGTTAGGTAGGGACCAAACTTCTAAACATTCATCAAGTGTAGCCACCGGTAGGCTAATCGGCATGCTGGTTGCCAACCGGTAGCTTAAACAGTAACCATAAATCAACACACAGGCTTCCGGTAGGCTATCCGGTACATTGGTAGCCAACCGGTAGCTTAAACAGTGTTTAAGCTAAGGGCGTCAGGGGCAATTCCGGCAGGCTAACCGGCACGCCAGTAGGCTGCCAGATTGACATACTGTCGGTATTTTGGTCATAACTTTGTGTATACTTATCGGAATCACCTCAAACTTGTTTTGATGGGTTCATAACGAACAGAGGAATCTTAAAATATTTATAAAATAAATTATATAAAATGCATATATAGGTCCGTAATCAATAGTTCAGGTTTGTAAAATGTTCCAGTTTAGGTCTTATGTAGAAAATTATAGAAGATAAAGAATTTAAGGTTATGTAAAAAGATATAGAAGATAAAGAATTTGAGGTTGAGCTATGTCATAATTATGGAATATGACCTAGAAACCTAGGTTCCAATAAAAAATAAAGAGTAATTTAATTACTTACAGTGCTCTAGCTCTTCAGATCTTTTTCTTCTTCAACCCAGTTCAAGTCTGAACTGTTCTTCCTTAGCTTCAACTTCAGCTTCAGCAATCACTTAGACTTATGTTTAATGATTTGGACGTCCCATGTAGTGTTTACATAGTTTTCTAATGTATCCCCTAGTTAATCTAGAGTTATACTTAGTTTAGGATTAAGTTTTTAATGAATAGCCTTTTGATTAGATTAGTTTAATCACAACCCTTGGATTAAAGTGTTCTAGATCTAGTATGAGTTATCCATTGGTGTTATCCTACTTTAATCCTAATCTTATTTAAGTCTTTATCTTTAATCCTAACCATTAGATTAATCTAAGTGTTCCTACGAAATCCTAACCATTAATTTTAGTTATCTTAGTCTTAATTGGACTACCTTATCTAGTCTTATCCTATTTAGCTTAGGATTGATTAAAGTTTATTTATCCTTAGATTAGATTAATGTGTTCCTATACAATTTTAACCATTGATTTAGGTGTTTTAATTATTATCTAATCTAGTTTCCTCATTAGTTTAGGACTAATTCCTTAATTAATCCTACTCATTTAATATAGTTAGTTAAATTATGGCCTTTAGATATAAGTTCTTACTTATAGTTACCTTAGTATTTATCTTCTTTTAATCTCTAAGTCCTATTTTAATTAGAATCAATATTATCCTTATTTAGTGTCCCAGTCTTACTTAAACTAGTCTTTTATTATCTTATGTTTTAAGTTTAAATTGTGGGTTTTGGGCCTTAAGTCCATTAAGATATTTAGTTAATTAAGATCCGTAATCACTTAAGCCCAAAACAATTCAATTAAGCCCAACACTTAATTAAATAAGCCTTAAATATGTTTTAATGTATGATTATATAAAGTTTTCATATAATATAAGTTAAGTTAAGTATATAGTTATAATATAAGTATTTAAGGATATAGCTTATCTTATTAAATTACAATTGTACCATTGTATTAAAAAAAGAATTTTCTATTTAATTTTTTGTGTTGTTACACATTTACTTGTCCGTTGAGGGCTAAGTGTTTTGTTTTCACCCAAGGTGTGGGATAGGCCTTGTATGGGGATTCCAAGAGACTTGTGGTTAGATGATAGGTGAGGGATAGACCTTGTATGGGGTTCCCAAGCTGAATTATAAGAGTCACTTCTGTTACTAGATTGGATAATGTATGGTTCATTGAGGATAGTTCACATTAGTGAAACCTTGGATATTTTCCCGTGATCGAAAATAAGGTGAGGGGATTGTTGTCACGAACCAACCCAGAAATTTAAAATTTCCAGATTTAGTTGCGACCTTCACCCCATATCACTATGGAGGTGGATCAACATGGTCAAACATAAGAGGAAGACTAAATAGTTTAAGTAAGATATAAGTAACTATTACAGAAATGCTAAACTAGCAAGATTTAACCAAGTAAAAAAATTTACTTCTAAACTATACCAAGTGTTCTACTAGAGTACGCTACCCAATCTGAGTCTTCTCGTGTCGTGACTAAGCTCCTAAACCTGAAATATTAAACAACATCCATAAGCTGGAAGCCCGGATGAGTACACCTTTGATGAAGGGTATTCACTCATGTTCCAGTATTTGAGAAAAGTGCAGACGTGTACAGTTGTGTAATAAGCAAAATATGTTCAAGTAGTGTACAGTTACGGAACACAATAATAATAAGTTCTCTCCCATCCTCACGGAGTATTACTCAGTGGTCTGTGATCCTACAGTTATATGCATAGATTTTAAATATGAGAATTAGGCCAAGTGTTTCATACAAGTGGCTTTGACAATAATATCAACACAAAATATGCAATGCGAGAGAAATGTTACGCTGTCTAAGATGTGAAATATCATATGATCCCACGTGATCTCGATCTCTATCCGGGGTGTCCCAGCAACGTGAATGCGCCCCAGGATGTCCCAGCAACTTGAATGCATCCCCCGCGTGAACGGACTAAGGGATAAGACCATTCTATGGGTACCGCATAGTTTTAAGGGTTTTCAACCTAGGAGGCTCAATTCCCCCTCTTATTTTTGATTACGAGTCATTCAGCTAAGACTTGCAGCCACCTGCGGTATCCTTCAGGGATTCATACATCTTCACAACCCAACAGAAGGTATATATATATATGGTCTCACTGACTCCCAAGCTTACACCAATGTACGGATCCTTGGGATAGCATACCATCTTCCAAGCTTACACCAACGTGCGGATCCTTGGGCAAGCATCATTCTTCAAGACTGACGAGGTTCCCTATGTGGGTTCGCTCTCAACTTGGGTCTGATCATAGGGTCCTCTCGTAGGACTAAATGTTTATCAAGTCAACATCCCAGATGTCAGTCTAAACCCCTGGTATCATAAGAGGTATTAGACCAGGCTATTATAGTCGGAAAGTCCATATGCATCATTCAATTCCAATCCTTTATTAAATGCAACAAACAAGATCTCATAGGCATATATTCAGACATTCAAACATATGGACACAATCCCATAACTAACTTACTAAGAAAAATAAAGTACATAACCTGATTTACTAAGCATTATAGAACACATAGTTTGACTTACTACATAACATAAAACCTACAACCTAGTTTATTAAGAATACATATATTATGAATCTAATTCTACTTACTTCTCTATACACTACTAACAGAAAACTAAATGTAAAATAATCCTACAGTTAAAGAATAAGGCAAGTTGGGCACATCGGCACCAAACTCCTCATTTACACTATCCATTTGGATTCATCCATGTGATCCACTTCATCATATAAATACATGAGAGGCATCCAAGTGCCTAAAAAATTTCATTTCCATAGAATAGTTATCGAGGGCATCTCAATATGCCTAAATCACAATTGAATAGGTAGATAAAGCATTAAAACATCCAATTGTGTCTCAACAAGCGTAATATGATGATACAAGGCTAATAGGAGGGTTCGAGGGCCATGCGTACTCATTTCCCCGAAATCCTCTATCGCCTGGCCAACTAAGAAGTCTAAATTTCTGGGTTGAGGGGTCGGATTTCACATAAGAGGTCTAACTGACCCAGAAATAGGCTAGACACGTGTAACTAGTCAAGATACACGTGCTCCCGTTAGAATCAGTCCATTTGGACCAGTGGAGTAGTTTGGTGGGGTCTTCGGCGACCTTTCGGCGCGCCTAAATAGGTTAAAGTGTGCCAAATGAGGTGGCACCTTGGGGTTTGGTCCAAAAGAGTCTCAACAGATGAGAAGTCAACTTGGTTTGGTCACTTACATATTTCGGCGACCTCTTAGGCTCGCCTAAAGGGGTTTTGGCGACCTCTTTGGCGCGCCTAAATTCATTTGGCGACCATTCCCGAGAGCCATATTTAGCCTCGGAGATTCGGCGACCTTTTCGGTGCGCCGAAGCTGGGGAAAAGGCCATTGAGGCTGAAATTTCACTCGGAGCTTGGTTTTATTCCCAGGAAGGTACGAATGTGGTCAAACTTCATTCTCATTTGGTCTATAGTGGAGATTTGGGGTTTTCCCCATTTTTCTCTCCACCTAGGGTTGGGTTTTTCCACATGCATGGTCAAATAAGGTGGTCTGGTGTTTAGGGTTCCACATACATCAATAAAATGACCTAAATCCCAAGGAGAAGGTGGGTATGAGGCAAACAACCCTCCTACTAGGTCAAACACTAAAACACAACTAAATAACACATTCAAGGGAGGTTACTCAACTTGGGGTGTTGCTGGAGTAGGTCGAGGTTGATTCATAGCACACCCGTGACTTGGATGCTCTCCATTTGCTCTAATTTTCTCCAAAACCCCAAGAGAGTGAAAGAAGAGAAGAAGAAATGGGTTTTATGAGCTAAGGGTTCTATTTATAGTCCATCTGTGAATAGTGTCAGCACTAAGGGAAAAACAGGGTTTCTGGTTATACATTTTCCGACTGGTTACCCATGTGGGCTCTGTTTGAGGGCTTCTATCGGTGGGTTTGAGGTGAATCTCGAAAATCAGCAAATGTGAAATAATTACCTCATTAAGTTAATCATATCTTAATTAATCTATAATTTTTTAGCTGCCCATTGAAATTAACAACCCAAGTTAATTTAATTTCTTAATTATCCCAGTTTTCTGAGGTCAGGGATCCGATGGGTATCAACCTAACTTACTTGTGGACCCAATTTAATTGTTTTAAATTAAAATTTAATTACTAATCCTAATTAATTGAGAATAAAGGTTCAGGTCCTTACATCCTAACCCCCTTAAAAGAATTTCGTCCCTGAAATTTCTCTAAGGAGTTTTAAGGTTAAAATGAGCATATATATGGACGTATACGGCTGGAAAATCATACTACTAACACAAAACTAAAAACATTCACAGAAAGAGGAATCACCAGTTCCTTACAAGATAAGGGCCAACTGTTGCCCAACTCAAAATTCAAACACTAAGGACAGAAGTCTGATACATCCAAAGAAACATAATCGATAGGGAGTGGAGGTGCTACACGGCAATAAAAATAGGACAAGGGCACAGCTATTGCCGATCTGCTGGAGGGGGTGGTGGAGGCATGCTCGCGAGAGGCGTGGCGTCAGCAACTTGCCCGAAGCCAAAGGTCTCTAGTAAGAAACGGAGGGTGGCATCTACCGATCTCTGTGATGTGGACATCTGCCTCCGAGTCCGACGGTGCTCCTCTGCTACCACAGCTCTCGTCCTCAAGTGCGCTCGATAATTCGCCCTCTCCAGGGCAGCAAGTCTCGCCTAGATCGATGGTCCGCGTTTGGGGACATAGTCTGGTCTAGGTATGACAGAAGTGGATGCTCGATGTGGCTTGGCTGCCTGCTCCTGAGGAGGCTCAGAGACTGGCTCCTGCTGCTCTTGTTGTGGCTGGCCCTGTGGCTGCTGCTGCTGCTATAGATGCTTGTGTGCATACCGTGGGAGTTTCATCAATGAGAGCTTGGTGAAGGTGACTGACTTCTCGAGCAAGACCTTGTCGGGTTGACTTGTCTTGATTCCCCATTCCTTAGCCACTACGCACATCAGGCAAGGAAAGGGCAAGTCGCCCTTTTGCGTGAGCCGGTAGTACTATGGCCAATCACCAGAGATGGAAGGCAGAGACACTGACCCGTCACCACCATATAAAGCACTTGAATCATAAAGGGAGTAAGCTCGCTAGTATTGCCGGTGCGAGGGTACACACAGCGAAGGAAGATAGCATGCAAAATGCGATAAGGGGCGCGAAGTTTGGTGGCCGAGAGTGCATTACTATTTTTCCATGTGGCGTTATAGCCACACAGAACAGTAGTCACCTTAGGGCGATCAGAAAAAGGAAGATCTAGAATGGTACTAAGCACATTGTTCATAGGAACGAGCATTAGAGAGGAAACAAGATGGAGGTTGAGAACTTATGTTAATCTGGGGCATGGCAAAGGTAATGGAGGAGGTCTCTAGGTCAGGTACTGAGATATACCCGTACATTTCTTGGGCAAGGGTCTCGTATGCCTGACCTCCCCAAGTCAGTATAGATTCCCATCCTATGTCACGAAGGATGGCGGGGACACCGTAAGACTCCACGTGTAGGGCCATGGTGGATCTCTCAATGAGTAAATCTATGTAGGCGAACTCTGAGACAGCCGCCTGGGGTTCGAGTTTGGGTTCGGATGGAGACTCGATATCTTCCATCACGTATGGATCGGGTGAGGGTTCTCTCCTAGAGCTGGATCCTTTAGTAGATTTGGACTTCTTGGAGGTTCCCTTACCTTTCTGAGTTCTAGGCATTTTGTGGCTAGGGTTTGGAGAAAATGAAAAATCTAGGGTTTGAGGATGTGTGAGATCTTTCACCAATAAG
>JAUPMG010042180.1:0-14211 GCA_031762675.1 Pachysandra terminalis | reverse complement strand
GGTCGTACCGGGCTAAGGACGAAGAAGACCTTGTAGCACTTGACTAGAACTTTGAAGAAAATAAAATTCTGCTATTGGAGAAAAACTTGAAAACCGAATAAAAGCAAGGCGAGGAGAGCTCAAGTTGCTAGAAGCTTGTTTGAGTTGTGTGTTCCAACAAGGAAGATGAATCCTCGGCCCCAAAGGAGAACTAGCCGTTTGGGCCTCAATGGTCAAAACGACTATCTAATCGAAAGCATTTGTTTTGGATCTTTAAGATAGAATCCAAACGTTATCGAGCCTTATTTAAATTACACAAACTGACTCAAATTTAATAACAAAACAGCCCAAAACGGTTTTGTAATTTCAAAGCCATATAAAACTGAATTTTTAAATAACTACAAAATCAAATCGATTTGTATTAAATTCAAATTTAAAACTTCAAGAATTTGAATCAATTTCCAACACCAAGTTAATGTATAGCTAGTATAGTTTTATCTTTATTATTAATTCAATTAATGAATCCTCTTGAAAAGAAAAAAGAAGACGAAAGAATCCCTAATAAAACTATTTCATTTTTTTACCAAGAAAAAAAGTTTTGAATTAATTGAAAAAGCTTATTTATGATAATAAAAAAATAAAAGGTTTCTTATAAAGTAATATAAAAAATTAAATAATACTTGGATAAGCCCCAATTCTTAATAATACAACAGAGTTCATATGTTGTGTGAGAATTATAATAAACACTCCTCCCCTATAATTTGAAACAATGTTACAATAAGTCCTCTGAGTTAGTCATTTGATTTTCTATTTGTTTTAGCATACTCATTTGATTTTCCATTTGTTTAGCATACTTAAACTTAACATAGGGGGTACTATGGTCAACCCATCGATCTCTGCTACATATCATTAGACCCCCTCTAGTTTGGCCTAGGAGTGGCAACGGGTTGAGTTAGGTCAGGTTTGGGTTTGTCCAAAATCTAAATATAAGAGCAATTTTGTTGGCCCAACTTGAACTTCGGGTTTACCAATGTTTGTCCAAGCCCACCCATAATATCATTTGCCAAGCTCGAATCTACCTATGTGTTGGCCAATTGGAGCAAATTTATTACTATTTTGTTATTACTAGGATTCAAGCCTATTTCTCCATGAGCAGAATGTGGAATTTTCACCACTAAACTATAATCACAGGATGATGATGATAAGTGAAAGTTATATATTACTCAATAATCTTGTTATTAGTTTTCACATACTCGAGCTGTGCTAATATAATATTAATCCGAGTCTAACCAGAAAAATTAATCGGGCCTTAAATTTCAGCCCAGCATGGCCCTACGGGTTACTAACCCTTGCCCAAGCCCGCCCAAACATTGGGCCGGATTGATCTAGTCGCCCATCCCATTGCCACCCCTAGTTTGGCCCAGGGGTGTCAATAGATCGGATTCAAGATGGGTCCAGTAAATCCTAGCATCAAACCCTATTATTTGAAACGGTTTCAAGTTTTGTCAGTTTTGGGTTCGGGGTTGATACCTTTAGTCCCAGAACCAGACCCACAAATACCCGATTTTAAGGGATACCTGTTGGGTACTCGATACTTATTATATTAATATATTTACATAAGTGATTACTTCCATTATATTAATATTATTTGATTGTCATGACAACAATTTTATTCCCAAGACTTAAATTTAACTAAGTTTAGATATAATAATTATATCCAACACATATTATACACCATACATCACATAAAATGAATGTCTAATAAAAATTGACATTTAAGACTAAATAAAAATTAGTAGATCAATTTTAAGTTAATTAATTAATCAATATTGTAATTGTTGGTTGTTGAAAGTCTATATGATGAATTATTTAAATTATAAAACAAATTTTTATTTAGTGGAGCTACATTTTATAGAACCAGAATGAATCCGACGAATAATACCCGCATAGACCCGATTTTTGTTGGAGTTAAATCTATATTTTATAGACCCAGACTGAACCCGATTATGAATCAGGTAAATAATATCCAAAATGATAGGTTGTCGGGTATAGGGTACCCATTCACATCCCTAGTTTGGCACAATGTGATGATAAGGATTAAGAGTGGTACCTGTTCCATTATGCCAAACTTAAGGGGTGCCAATGTAATTTATTGAAAAAAACCCCAAAAAAATAGCCGTCTCATACTCGCTGCTTTTCGTAGATTCTTACTCTCTTGACGTTTTCTTCTCTGATTGGCCAGTATGTAGTGAGTAGCCAGTTACGAGGCTTGAGGAAACACAGCAGGCGAGTACGCGAGTATGGCACAATAGCGAGTGTGGCAAGCATATTTCAAGAGATAAATATCGCTTACCGCGTCTCTATTTTTGTCTCGAGAAGTATAGAGGAGACAGAGAGAGACTCGCTACTCCTAGAGACTCGCTACTCCTACGTGTTTCTGTTTTAGGGTTTCTTGGATTGGAAGCAAAGGGAAAGGCTTTTCTTCTTTCTGGTCTATTCATCTTCTCTGTAAGTACTTCTGCGAATCGTCATATCAGATATCTATTTCAGTTGATCGTTCTTGTTTGATCGTTATTTTTTATTTTTTTCATTATTTTAAGTACTTCCGTTTTCAGATCTATCTGCTTCTATGCCCTCTTTAATGGAATTATCTGAACATCTTAATGTTTGTGTATGAAATTGTTTGAATTTAGTTCCCTTACAGAATCATATGTGTTCTTGAAGTCGGTTATAATTTTGGCATCTGAAATGTTCTGTAGTTCAAGTTATGAATGATGAAGTTTTTAATCAGGTTTTGTTCAATTATTCTAATACGAATTAGAGATGAGATCTCAATTAGTTGGTCTAAGGAGCGAGTAGAGGTTTCTGGATTAGTGGCGTTGACTATAAATTAGTGTAATAGCAGTGTATTTTAGGACAATTGGAGTCTGTGATAACAGTTAATTGGCGATAGGTTAGGGTTTGGCAAACCCATCCCTTACCCTACTCGATCTTTTGGACTTGCCAAATTCGAGCCCTACATCTCTTGAAAAGGAAGAAAAATCAAGCGCCTTGAAATTTTAAGAACCGAAGCCAAGGTGCATGTGAGTCTGCAGCATGGTCTGTGCTTTCCTTTCTTGCCTTAAAAATGTGATGATTCCTTCATTTTCACTGAAAAAGTTCATTAGGCATTGCTCATTTCTATTCCTAAGTGTGACAATTTGTGTTCTCATAAATGCAAGTTGACAACCATTTTTATTTGCAAGTCAAAAGGAATCCCATTTTAAAGTGTTGGAATTTTTCCAGTGACCAAAAATACTTGATTCCATACTTCATATTATGAGTTCTGAAGAATGCTTTTTAATTATATACCTTTATTTATGGGGATATGTTCTGTACTATTGATATGTGTCATTTTCTTTATCATTAGAAATCATACACAATGTTCATATGGAATTTTATTACTCTTGTGAGGCACCATGCTGATAATTGTGGGTTGTATACAAGGTTTAAAGTATTGGTTTCTTATTGGGTATTGGCCTTTCTGAAACTAATATGTATCATGCCGTATTGGTAGATATGTAGAGGGTATAGGCTGATACCATTAAAAATCGAGGCAATTTGACATGTATCGGCTGTGACTTCTGCCATTAGGTCCATATTAGCCACCCTCGAATCCGATGCGACTCAGCTGATACATAATGATATCGGCCGATACTTAAGACCTTGCTTATATATGTGTTGTTCATGTGAATAAGTGGTTTACTTCAATTTTCGAGCGGAAAAAAGTATCTTTTCCTTATGGCATTATTGCTCCTTTCTTGAAAGAATTCATTTACATGTCAATTGTTCATTTCATTGTCCATTGTGCAAACACTGAAGTTTTCGGATATTCTCTTTCTACAATAGTATTATATTGAGTGGTCAGATTGCTACAGTGTTCATTGATGTAGTTACTTGACTTATTGGAGATGTGACTCATGCTTTACATGGTTTTGTCCTTCTCATTCTTTTTGCAAAATGCAGTTCAGCATGTCTGAAGAGGTGGAGTACCGTTGTTTTATTGGAGGCCTTTCATGGTCAACATCTGATAGAGGTCTGAAAGATGCATTTGATAAGTTTGGCCATCTTATTGAGGCAAAGGTAAGTATTCAGTTGGAAAATGTGTGCATGTATTTGTTTCCTTATAAGTAGGCTTCATATACTCCACAGCATTTGGGCTGCGTTTGGCACAGCTTAATTAATTGCTTATTGGAGCTTATAACTTCTTAAAGTACCTTTTTAACCTATAAGTACGTTTGGTAACGATGAACAGGTAAATTCCTACCCATAAGCATTAGAGGACGATATTCCGTTAGGAGAAATTACTCTCAACAACTCCTTACCACTTATGCGGGAAGTGGTTTTTAAACATTAATGGCACTTTGAAAATGACACTTCTAACCTTGGACACAATACCAATCTTTTTAAAATGACATTTTTAACCCTAAATTTTAAGAAAATTTCCATCAGGTTGTCTTGTTAAAGACCTTAAGGTATTTTTGTTATCCGTATTACCAACCACATTTTTTCCAGACCAAGTAACTTATTGATACTGTGCATAAGTGCTCCCTTTGAGTCACTTATCCAACGAATACTTATCCCAAAGCACAAGCCGGGCCAAACGCAACCTTAAGGTCAAGTTTAAGATAAACAAACTTATTAGGTGTTATGCAGCTTAGCTCCTACCATTATCTATTGTCATTCTGTTTAAAATTATCCGCACCATCTATTGTTTACTTCCTTTTGATAATGTCTTTTCCAAATCAAGCAACTTATTGATGCTGTGGATAAGTGCTCCCTTTGAGTCACTTATCCAATGAGTGCTTATCCCAAAGCACAAGCCGGGCCAAATGCAACCTTAAGGTCAAGTTTAAGACAAACAAACTTATTAGGTGTTATGCAGCTTAGCTCCTACCATTATCTAGTGTCATTCTGTTTAAAATTATCTGCATCATCTATTATTTACTTCCTTTTGATAATGAAATGAGGGGCAACCCTATGTAAACATAACTGTTTATAGAAAAGCTAGCATTTGGTAAAGAAAAGCTAGCTACAACTGTTAACAAAAAATACACAGTTAATAGTAGTTTCCAGTCACTTAAAATAAAGGACAAATCAACACCTTTAGAATTTGATGATGAAGATGACAAGTGACTTAATATTCGATGCACTTGTCACACAGCATGGATTCCCTCATACTCTTCGATGATTCTCCTATATTTCTCCCTTACAAACTGACGAACAAAGGTAAATGGGGCACTTTTTTTTTGTTGGGTAAGAAGTAACTTTTTTTTTGTTGATCAGTAAAAAGTGTGGTGTATATATATGGTTTCAGAGAGCTGCAGGGCCAGAAAAAATGTACAAAGAAAGAAAGGAGAAATAGAGATAGAGGCAGCCACAGTACACAAAGAGTATACACTATGGTGACTGCCCCTATCATAACAAAATACATATAATAAGAATCCCCAAACCACTATTTTGCTATACATTCCCCCCTGAATCCCATCCCTGAATAAAGGCTTCAAATGATAAATTGCTGAATTCTGGAAGTTTGGATGCCCAATGGAATGAAAGCTGTAGAACCCTATTTGGGAGGGTTGCGGACTCTCTAATTATTCCGTAAAAAATTCTGCTATTTCTTTCTAACCAAATGCACCAGCAGATCACAGGACACTAATTCCATAGAATAGCTCTCCTACTTCTCACTTATCCTTATGGCCAGCTGTTCAAACAGTCTAAAATGTTACCCGTGGCCACCCAATCAATATCAAAACATGTTGATAAAAAAATACCACACCCTGGATACTGTCACAAATGAACAAGTGTGAGGTTGATTCCATTTTGCATTCACACATATAATACCTGTTAGGCATGTCCCACCCTCTGTCTATCAAATGTTCTTGTGTGAGAATCTTGTTCAAAGTAGCTGTCCACATGAAAAAAGCTATCTTCTTCGATAAAAATGATCTCCAAATCCGTTTCATCGGTCTCTCCCTGACCTCAGATCTGAGCCGACATCATTAAGAATACCCCTTTCTTGTCCCCTAGCCACAGACTCTTGTCATCACCCTCCTTGAATTTATATTTTGAAATAATCATCAATAATTCTGCAGCCACCTCCAATTCCCTGTCGAACAGTGCTCTCCTAAAATTCAGATCCCAAGATAATCCTACTTGATCCCTGTGACGAACTTCACTGATAAATGACTGGCCTCGAAACAATGCTAAACATCTATGGGAATTGGTCTTTTAATGGTGTATCCCCCCACCATTAAGAAGGGTATTGCCTAAAATTATTTCATGTAACCAAAGTGCATTGATGAGATCACGGTCTTGGTGTAACCAGAATGCTAAACATCACGACTCATACCTGACGGCTTAAAGGATTGGGGGGATCAAGTTCTCAATGGCTTATTGGGCGTTCGTTAGGAGTCAATTCGTTGGCATTTTGGCATCAGATATCATGTGAGAGTGGCAGGTGATTTCTTTGAGTGGTTGGTGTCCTTCGACCTTGTGTTTGGTGTGGTGTCCCCCAGAGGTTGGGTGGGTTAAGCTCAATTTTGGAGGATTCTTTCATGACCCTCCATGTCTATCGGGGATTTGGTGGTGTATTTAGAGATTATGGGGGTGATGTGTTGTTTGCATTCGCAGGACCGGTGGGTTAGGTTGTCGTGGCTAAGGTATGGATGCCTGCTCTGGTCGCTGGTTTGAGACATGCCAGTGCTCAAGGATTTCAAGAGATGGTAGGGGAGGGTTCCTCATCTTCTATTATTGCTTGGATGTCAAGTGGTGTGCAGTGTGGTTGGTGGTTTACTCATTTGGTTTGGTTGGCTTGGTCCTTGGTTGGAACACCTCGTTCCGCCTCGTGTCCTGTTCAGCTAATCGATTTGGTGAGACTTTGGCTAGGAGGGGTTCGGAGAATTTTGATATGTTTACTGGGTTGCTGAGTTTTGATATGCTGCAGGAGTAGCCTGTTGGGGGGCTGGGGGCTGGTGGGGGTATTGTTTATGCTTTTGTTTGTTTTGGTCCTTTTTGCTCGAGATCTTGTCTGATGGCTTGGGAAGTTGTATCTTTGGCTCTTCTCGTGATTTTAATATTTCTCATGAATTATAAAAAAAAGTAGTGTTAACGCTTTTCTCAAACAACGCTAATATATGAATTTCAACGAGGGCACGCAATAAGTCTTCCTTAATTACAGATCAATAGTTTTTAAAGAAAACCATTGAAAATCCATCTCGACTGGGGACTTTGGCACCCTTCATCTCCTCGATGACCTTCCACACTTCCCTTTTCCCGAATTCCTTTTCCAACATATCCCTATCTTCAGCATTTACCATGTCAAACTCCACGCCATCCATTGTGGGTCGGAACACTACTTTCTCCTCAAAGAGACACTCATAATATCGTTCCACATATTTCTTGGTACTAGTTTCTGCATCAACTGTCTCTCCTTCCACCTCTATCCTTCTTTATGTTATTCACCCTCCTTGCATTGGCCATTTTATGAAAAAACTTGGTATTATTGTCCAATTCTTTGAGCCAAATCGCTCTGGATTTCTGTCTCCAACAAATTTCTTCCATGTGGGCTATCTTCGTAAATTCCTTCTTGAAATTCTCCCTCTCAGCCATTCATTGCTGATGATGTTCCCCTTGTTCCTTTATACTGTCTAGTCTCTTAATGTTATCGAGAACCTCCTACTTCTTCTCCTCCACCTTCGTGAAAACATGCTTATTCCACTTCAATTCTTTTTTTAACACCTTCAGTTTTTTGCAGAGCACAAATGACTGAGAGCCAACATAGTTAAGTGACAGCAACCATCCCTACACCAGTTCAACAAAGTTTTCCTCTTCCAACCACATGTTATCAAATTGAACTGGAGAAGCTCTTTAACTGTATCACTACATTCCAGTACTGTTGGGATATGATCCAACAGGGGTTTAGGCAAAGAAATGGAATTGATAACAGGAAACTGTTCCTCCCAACTTGATGATATTAGGAACCTGTCTAGCTTGGGAAAAGAGGAGTTGTTTGACCACATGAAACTTGCTCCTGTCAATGGAACATCAGTAAGATAGTTTCTGTTTATAAAGTCAGTGAATTCCCTCATTCGTGGCCCCTTCCCTGATTAGCTCTCTCATAACTGAATCTTGTGACGTTGAAATCCCTCCTAAACACCATGGTAGATTCCATTTCGCCCTTATCCTCTCCAACTCTTCCCACATTGTGGCCAGTTGATTTCTGTCATTTGTGCTATAAACTCCTGATATCAGCCATTCCCCATTCCCTAGCAGGTTCCTAAGCACTACTGAGACAGAATTTGTCCCAATATAAATATCAACTATCTCATCCCCCTGCAGTTCCATTGGCTGGTAATCATCTGTAGTCTACTTTTCTGATAGCCCATATCTCCAACAAAACATTCTTGGATAACATCTCTAATTTTGTTTCTTGAAATAAAATTATTTCTGGCTTCCACAGATCCAAGGCTGGCCTAATGGAACATCTTTTACTCCTATTGTTCAACCCTCTTAACATTCCATTAGATAATCTTTGTCTTCATGAAGGCTTCCAAATCACTTTAAAGGCAGCAAACTGAGTATCTTTTGTACTTGGGACAGGAAAAAAGAGTGAACTAGGAAAATACTATTATTTTTTCAAAAACCATTATCGAGCAACCCTCCCTCCCCTTGTAGAATTTAGCATGGAAAGAGCTCTGATATTGGCTCCACTTCCCATTCAAAGAGAAAGGATACTCCAAGAAATCTTTCGATCGTTCCTAAACACCAATTTACTAAGCCAACAACCATTGTTGCTAGCTACCACATACAAAGTTGGGAACTTTTGTGAGAAAGGTCTATCTCCACACCATGTATCCTTCCAAAATTTAAATCGCGATGCCCCTTGAGAGTATGTTCCTGCTACTATAGCTTTCCAACCCAATAAGGGCCTCTACAAGGGTCAGGGTTCCAATCTCCTTGTATGCCCCATACTTTACTGCCATGACTATCCTCCATAGTTGTTCGTCTCCTTGCCAAGTCTCCACAAACTTTTTTATAATAAAGCATTGTTGAAGTTTTTGAGTGATCTTATGCCTATACACTCCCTCCTGCCCCTTTCATGTGGGTTATGTACCTCCATAAATTTGCCAAAATGGTACTTATTTTCCCTTTCCAATCCAGACCACAAAAAGTTCCCCCTCACCCTTTCTGATAGATAAACTAGATAGTTTATATTAAGTATGAATAGAACACAGCAAGTACATCATAGGTATACCAAGAAAGTACAAATGTAAGACCCTCCGCAAAGTTGCCTTGTAACTGTTGAGAAGAAAAGCAAGTACGTCATAGTGATAGACCTCTTTATAAAAAGCTCCCTTTGGAAGCATTCAATCTAATTTGCTACTGAAAGTGAGATCTTTAAAATCCGTCAGGAAAGGTGGGGAGATTCATCGAGGTGCTTTTAATAATAGCGATCTTACTCCCTTCTGACAGGTAGCCACTCTTCCAACTTACTAATATCCTCTCTGCGCTCCACTAAAGCATCCCAAACTGAAGTTTTCTTTTACCTGGCTCCTAACGTACTAGACATATACTTTCTAGGAAAATGCCAACCTTGCAACCCAAAACCTGATGATACAAGCTCATTTTTGTCACCTGACCCACCTTTAAAAATCCTACTTATCTTAAGTTAATTTTCAGGCCCAAAACTGCCTCAAAGCACACTAGTATACATATAAGACTCTTCAACTGTGTATGTGATTCTCCTCCAAATGTGAGTGTTATTTGCAAATTGGAGATGAAAAATACAGGGCCCTTTTTCCCAAGGAAATGCCGACCAATAAGTTATTCTGAGCTGCCTTCTGAATCAACCTTCCAAAGGCTTCCATTACTATAATAAACAAGAAAGGGCATAATAAATCCCCTTGTCTAAAGCCTTTTGAGGTCTTGAAAAAGCTAGTTGACACAGCATTCGCTAGTGTTGAGATTTTAATCTATAGGGACATCTTGATCTATCTTCTCCATTTGGCATCAAAACCTATATATTGCAAAATGTAGAACAAGAAGCTAGAAATCACATGATCGTAGGGCTTTTCCTTAGTTAGCAAGACAAGAGTACACATTTTCCATAATAGTTGGCTCTCATTCTTGTTCTGAATTTTCCGATTACAAAGGACATTCAAGAAGTCAGTGGTGTGGACCAGCACATACCAAAATAAGGACATTCAACAAGTCCGCCATTTCTTGTCAAGGCCAGCTTTCTTCAAAGAAGCTTTATATTTGAGCAAATATACTAGCAAGTATCCCCAGTGATTAATAGGTCCTCTGAAAGATGGTTGTAAGTTATTGATTTATCAATTTTAGCCATACAATCGCATAGTAAGGCCTCTCAGCTGGTTACTAAAAAATAGGTCGGGAAATGCATACTAAATGGATGAGTTACTGGACCACTTCATGCAAAGAGTGAATATTGGAAATGTCTTGCTCTTCAAATTCAATGCCTTTGCTCAACTTGTAGTAAGTGTTGGTAATAGCCTTCCATAAGAAGGCCCCTATCTCATGTTTCTTGTACCACACTTGAAATTGACTAAGATCCACTACAATCTGATCTTTCTTTTCAAACATTAGTAACATCTTTCTTGCTATGCTTTATTGTGTCTCTCAATTCTGCAACTTACTCTTATAATCCTATTCCCATTTCACCAAATGTTATTAAAAGTTTTCTCCACCATTTTAAAGAAAAATCCCTTTTTTTGTGACTTTTTCTGCCTTTTAGCTATAGATGTTATGAAGACAAGTGTGGTATTTTGCTCTTGGCTCGAGTGACTTCTTTATCTGGATAACTACACCTATATTCTACATAACCAACTTCCTGTCCTTGTAACCACGGGATCCCACATCGCCGTCGGCTTGTATCTTTCTTTCTTTTTTTTTTGGGATGATAATGAATAACGAAGAATTTATTAAAATGAGGAGAGGATGTACAAGAAAGAGTAAGTGAGCCCACCTGAAGCACAAGCTCCCCAACTGAAACGGGAAGAAAAATTAAAAACAAAAACAAAAATCTCTACCAAATTCATTCTTGGCCAGGCTATTAGCTAAATCATTGTGCCTCTGAGCATGTTGGACAATGAGACGTTCAGCCCACTAGCTAGTACGAGACCAAGCTTTACTAAATGTCTAACCCGTCAAGGAACATACTTAGAGCCTCTGAACCAAAGAGATTTAGTGTAACCATGGGATCCCACATCACTGTCAACTTGTATCTTTCTTCCTTTCTTTCTTTCATTCATTTTTGTTTTTTGGATGATAATGAATAACAAAGAATTTATTAAAATGAGATGATGTACAAGAAAGAGCAAGTGAGCTCACCTGAAGCCCAAGCTCCCCTACTAAACAGGAAGAAGAACTAAAAACAAAAACAAAATACAAATCACCACTTAGAGGGATCCACAGATGACCCCTCAACCGTGCTTTACAATTTCACTAAACATCTCCATAGGAGGAAGGCTTGAAAACACTGAATTTCTACCAACTTCATTCTTGGCCCGCTTATTAGCTAGATCATTGGTGCCTCTAAGCACTTGGGTGAATGAGTCTTCAGCCTATTGCTAGTGCCGAGCAAGCTTCACTAAATGTCTTAGCCGTCAAGGAACATATTGAGAGCCTCTGAACAAAGAGATGACCGGAAAAGAGTCTCCCTCTACCTCCAACTGATAAAAACCTTGCAACCTAGCTTCCTGAAGGCCCATCGGTAAAGCATGAATCTCAGCTTTAATTGCATCACCCTTGCTAATACCCACAATGATCTTTGAAAATATCTCCAACCACAGATGGGCTGGATTACACATCAAAGAGCCATTGAAGTTGAACTTGATAACCCCCATAGGTGGAGGTTTCCAAGCCTCTCCGAATATGGATAAGAAGATGCTATCATTGCCCAATCCATGCAAATATCAGAAATGGAGAAGTTGATGAATTCTGGGAGTGTACTCACTCATGACCCACCATAAAAGCATACCTTGTCTATCAAAGGCTGAGTCCTAGCTCTTGACGCGTTAAAAATCCTTTTTGCTCCCTCGAAACCACCCATAGGAAAGCAAAGAACCGAAGCCAATAAATCACCTTATCCCTCTCTCCCAACCATGGAAAACACTGCTTTCGACTTGTATCACCCAATGGGAGACCTAAATAGATAGGTAGATGACTTATTTTACAATCTAGATTAATCTTTAGCTGTTTTAATTAATGATCCGCCACTATCAATGCTCCATTTTTGTGAATGTCAAAGTTTTAAATGTCGATGTCGCTGGTCATGTCACCAAGATTGGCCAGCGACATGTCGCCGACATGGGGGAAAAAGGGGAGACCAAAGTTGATTATGAGATTTGTTATCTAACACAATTAATATTATATAACACAATTATGTTTCTTTATGATTTTATTTTATGTATACAATAATTAAGGTAGAAAGTATAATCAAATGTGATTTGGATTCTAGTTGGCAGAATCAAATTTCAGAATCCAATATCTCCAAACATGATTTTGGGTTATGAAAATCAACAATAAGAATCTGGATTTTCATAATCCGGGATTATAATCAGAATCTAGAATCCGGAATACCCACCAAATGCCCGCTTCCTCTTTCAGATCAATTTCTTTAATGTCTTGTAGCACTATTATCTTCTAGCCCATCCACCTTGCCAAATATCTTCTTGTTCCTTACTTCATCTTATCCTTTAGCTTGTATTGGAGAAAAGGCATTGTCTTCATGTAGATGAGGCCCGACTCTTTTTTATTTCCCTAAATGCTCTTTTAAGTTTTAGAAATTCTTTCCAAATACAACCATATGTTCTCTTGGTTTAATTCAAGTAAAGGAAAAACGGCTACTCCTGTTTTTCAGGGAATACGAGCTTTTTAATATAAATATTTCTAAAAGTTAATTTCTTTCACACAACTATTGGTTTGCACTAAAATTAGATCCGTTAAATAGCTCTTATCGAAATCGTTTGGATGATATCCATTTCTATAAATCTTTATGCCACAATTATTTTACTGTTGACATTTAAAATATGTTCAAAATTAAATTTTATTGTTTAATAATATGATATGTAAACAAGTAATTCTTACGTGCATAGCATGTACCGTCCGCTAGTCTTTTATAAAGCAGAGCACTTGGTTGTCCTTAGATGAGTAACTGTTCCCAACCATGGTTTCTATGTTTTGGCTAAAACAGAAACGTATCTGCTGATATTTTTTTTTTGCAGGGTCCTGGTCCAGAATCTACCCCTGTAGTATCATCAAAACTTCATCAGATGTGCTTTAAATCTTCATTGTGTTGACCAACATGTTCCAATACCAAATACATATTGGTTTCGGATCTGAAAGTGAGAATTTAAACAATGATTTCCACCCTTCATTTATCTCCAGAAAAGATTCCTCCAATCACATTTTCAAATTGGGGAGTGGATTTTTTTACCTTTTTTTATGGGTAGCACCGTTCACTTGGTCACTCTACCACTACCCCATAGAGGAGATGCAGTACCGAACCCTGGACCTTCCCCACCCCGCCCCACTTAAGAGGGGATGTCCTATCAACATCTCAAAGGACGAGAGGACGAGTGGAATTTTTACTTAATCATCACAACTAAGCACTGGGAGAATATTATCAGGATAGGTAGGAAGAACGGGCTGACAAATGGATTTGGAAGTGCTCTCTTATTCAGTCAAATTGAGAAATTGACAAACCTCTGTTGCTCTGAGATGGGAAGACAACTTGTTTTTTGTAACTTTGATCAAGCTTTACTAACTTCTGTTCCAGTTCTTGTTCAACGTGTTCCACTAGTTTGAGTGATTTTGCTTTTAAGTCATGTTTGATGCAATCATGGGAGGAAAAAAATGTCCTAAAGTAGTGGTCAGCAAGTTCGGATTTCCTTCATGTTTACTTCTTTTTCTTCTTCTTTTTCTCATGTTTCTCGACTGCCAGGGTATGTTGATTCAAACAAGAACCGGAAAACACATAAAATGAGTAAATTTATCTATATGAGTTTCAAGAAAGTTTCTGATAGTTTTTTTTGAAACTTCTGACAGCTGTAGTATATTTGCTTTAATACAGGTGGTGGTTGACAAATTTTCCGGTCGCTCTCGTGGATTTGGGTTTGTCACTTTTGATGACAAGAAAGCAATGGAAGAGGCTATTGAGGAGATGAACGG
>JAUPMG010042160.1:0-14212 GCA_031762675.1 Pachysandra terminalis | reverse complement strand
AAATGCAATAGCCAGCTTCTCACTGTGAACTGAAAGATTCTGAGCTTTCTCCTCTTCATCCAGATCAAACAAGACTATAGAAGTGTTTGGCACATAACCTGCCGAGTCCAATTTCTCGGATATCTCATCAAGTTTCGCATATATCTGTCTAGTCTGTGGATGAGTCTTATCACCCACAACAAACTCATGAATTGTGTTGTCGACCTCTATCGAACTGCATCCAGGAGTCTTTACTATTCCTCTTGACTTCATCAAGTTCCGTATTCTGATCACTTCCTCCCATCGTCGAGCCAAGGCATACATGTTTGAAAGCAGCACATAGTAACCAGAATTTAGAGGTTCCAACTCAACTAGTTTCTCTAATATCTTCTCACCTAACTGGAAATTGTTGCAGTTTCTGCAAGCATTGAGTAAGGAGCCAAATATTACTGAATTGGGTTCAATGTGCATCTTATCTATGAGTTCCAGAGCTTCCTCTAGGTGATTGGCTCGTCCTAGAATATCTACCATGCATCCATAGTGTCTGATCTTGGGTTGTACCCCATAAACCTTTTGCATCTTGTCGAAGAAACTCCATGCTCTTTCCACAAGTCCAGTATGTGCACAGGCATTCAGTAGTCCCACAAATGTTATGTCATCGGGCACTTTCCCTGCAATCTCCATCTCCTCGAACAGCTCCAGAGCTTCTTCGCCTCTACCATGGATTGCCAATGCAGAAATCATCGAATTCCATGATACCAAGCTTCGCTCAGTCATCCCATTGAACACAGCCATTGCCTTGTCAATGCAACCACACTTTGAATACATATCAATGAGTGCATTGCACACCGTGGTGTCTCGATCGAGCCCGTTCCTTCCTGCATAGAAATGGATCCACTCCCCTAATTCTAAAGCCCCTGATTGAGCACAAGCCGGAAGCACGCTGACCACTGTGATCCTATCAGGCCTCAACCCAGCGAGCTGCATCCGCCGGAAGAGAGTCAAAGCTTCAGCAGGTCTCGAAGCAAGAACGTAAGCCGCAATCATCGCATTCCATGTCGGGAGAGTCTTTACGGGCATCCCTTCGAATAATCTCCCGGCATCATCGAACTTGCCGATCTTCGAGTACCCACAAACCATTACATTCCATGAGTGCTCATCCTTCTCAGGCATCTTGTTGAAGAGTTCCTGGGCAGCCTCGACGTCTCCCTTCCTTGCATACCCAGCAATCATGGCATTCCAAGTCGCGGCAGTCCTGCATTGTATCCTATCAAATAATCTCCTGGCGGCTTCAACATTTCCTTGGGCAGAACTGGCATACATGTTAACCAGTGATGTGTAAACATGGACATCAGAATCCGGTATGCCGAACACAATGCTTTGTCCATGGACTGCTCGCCCCAGAAAGTTAAACGAGGACTTGGCACTGCAAGCCTTGATGAGGAAAGTGAAGGTGTAGTTATTGGGTAGCATTGCTTGTTCCCTCATCCGTCCATACATTGAGATGGCTCGGGAGTGCGAACCACTACCTGCATAATGCCTGATCATGGTGTTCCACATGAAAACAGTGGGTTCTTGACAGAGCTGCTGCTCAAAGACGAGCGCGGCGTAAGCCAAAGCACTTGGGGAAGGAGAGGGAGATTTTGTACAGAAGAGTAAGAGCTTAGCGTAGAGTTGTTGAGGCAGGTCGTTACGGATAATGCAGGCGTGAATCTGCTTGGCTTGTGGGAGAGAAGTGCAACTTTGTAGTGAGGATGTTATTGTTTGAAGCCAGTTTGTGAGTTCAACTGGGTGAGAAGGGGAGCTTGATAGAACTGCCATGAGTGTCTTTTGAACCGCTTCTGCCGCTGCTGCTACGGAGCTAAATCTTCTGGCTCGTGCCTTCTCTCTCTTTCTCAACGTTATCCCAATTCTCAAAGGTAAGGTCGTCGTTTTTTTATGTTTTATATTTTATTTATTGCATTGTCACACACACACATATATATTACTGTTTCTATTTTCATCCAATAATGATAAACTCTATATATTATCTGTGCTACTGCAACCTTAATCTGTTTAAACAAAAATATCTTCTAAAAACACCTGGTTAACCACACAAATTCCATCTTATTCTTAACCTTCAAGATAAGAAACAAAAGGTGTTCCTCATACCTCTCACACCATGTCATTGTGTCTGTTGGATCAGACGGTTGAGATCGATGGATCATCTGATCCTCAATATCTCAATTGACTGATCATTCTAAGATCTCTTACTTCCTTTTTCCTCCATACTTTACACACAAGTCTTTTACTCGTCTGGACCAAAATTCCCCACAGCCTCTGAATCTCTCCGAAAACGTCTTCTATTGGAAGCCGGAACCTACAACAGGGACAAGTGTTTTTTCTCATCTTGAGCCAAGGTAGTATGCACATCCAGTGAAACAAGTGATCACAAGGCAATTCTTCACACACATCCCTCCCTTCTCTCATCTCCTCCCTACATATCACACATTTCACACTAGCCCCACACAGCTCCACCGACGGCAACGCCACCACTGCTGCCGCAGAAGTTGCCACTTCCCTCTCCGCTTCACCCCCACTGCAATCGGTTGCATTGAGGAAACTCCGGCACCTTGTCACTGTATCTATGTATGGACTTGAAACGGCACTACCAGTGGCTCCGATTCCCGAAAACGTTATTGTCAGTATCTTATTGGCGACATAGTTGTTAAGAACATTGTGCCACTCTGCCGGCGAGGTCTCTAAGGATTGGGAGTCATGTTGGTGGGGTTCGCAGAGGAGCAAGAGAAGTAACACGGCGTCGAGGTCTTGAAACCTGATGATGGTATTGGAGATGGTTGGTGATGGGGTTTCCCAGTGGATTGTGAGTTGGTTCAGTGTTGATAGGAGGTAACGTGGAATTAAGTTGGTTTTTTGGGGGAAAGAGAGGGTTTCTAGGTAATGCAGAGCATGGGAGAAGCGGGTAGGAGAGTGGAGGAGGTGGTGGTGTTGACGCCGGAAGTCTGAAGAAAGGGATTGTATGAGGTGGGAGAGGTGGTGGGCGTTTAAGGTTAGGAGAGCAGCGATGATGGTTTCGCTTTGGTTGTGATACTCCATAGGATCAACTGTGTGTGGAGAGTTGGGGAAGATGTTTAGATCGTGGAGTGGGGGATTTAAGTGATTCCTAATGACGGATTTGGACATGTAGTTGTCTTTCACCAACTGCTGTATCCTTTTTTTCCTTTTTAATGAGGGAGTGAAACTGAGACTGGTTAGATTAGCAGGTAAGGCTGTATATCGGAAATTGGGAATGAGTGTGGGAGTGCCAACGACTTGAGCTATTTCTCTCAAGCTCTTGTTTTGCTAAATATGAGCCGAGCTTTAGCTCAATAATGAATCCAGGATTTGTGAAAAGAAAGAAAAAATTGGCTTATTTTTGAAGAAACAAATCATCTATGGAACCCTATGGCATTACTGTTAGGGGTGCAACTTGGGTCGGGTTAACCCCAAACTAAACTGACCAATCCAATTTTGGGTTACTTTGGGTTGAGGTTTATATCACTTTGGATCTGTTTTGGGTTGAAAAAAGCCAACCCGAATTAATTCGGCTTGGTTTTGAGTTGGGACTTCCAGTAACTTGACCCAATATGAATTAACCTGGTTAATAATGTACATATAATATATAATATATATATATATTAGAAGTATATAAATTTTAAAATTTAGAAACCCCTCTAAACTTCGGCTATTTCTATATAAGGCCATTACTATAAATATTTGCATGTTATTTACTTTGGTTTGAGTCTAAATATATGACTCAAGTTGTTATTGTTCTTATCAACCCGAATTAACCCATCCCAAACCAATCCAAAATTGCAGTTTGGGTTGGGTTGGATTTAGGGTTTACAAAATAAAATCGGTTTGGTATTTAAGTTTCATAGTTTAGTTTTCAAATCGGGTTGGGTTGGGTTGGGTTTCGGTCAACCTGTCTCAAATCGAACCAAGTTGCACTCTTGATTAATGTGGTGCCAACACATGACACAATAAATTGTTTCCATTAAAAGGAAGCAAATATCTTACACCATTTAACATATAAAGCCTTGAATTTGTTGTTGCACATGTTGGCAGAAATAGGTGTCCAGTTGGATCATGTTTGTCATTCATATGTCCCTTTCTTTCCTTGTATTCCTCTTCTTTCATCTACGTATGTCGTTTTTTTTTTCAGGTATAGGGGGAAAAAGAAAAAAAAAAGGATCTGGATCCTCTCAAGTTCCAATCACTATTAGTTGATTTGAAACCAATCAGAGGATATCGAGTGGGATAAAAATCTAATTAAAAATTATTTAAAAATTTTAAGCATAAAATTGAAGAGAAAATTACTTTATCATTAATAATGATGTGACATTTTCATTCAAGGTATCGTCTTCTAATTGGTTTCAAGTCAACTAACAGGTGATTGAAACTTGAGAGAATCCTATTCCCAAAAAAATGGTCACGTGGGACTCCATGTTTCTGCTGTCCCTACAAACCTCAGTCATAACGCATATTGGGCGCACCTTAGACCTTTGCTACACTGTGTTATGCTGGCCCTCCTGTCGCTCACTCCACTTTTTTTTTTTTTTTTTGGTTTCCCAATGTATCCCCAGGGCTTTTGCCCAAGACTAATCTTTACGGGCGCCAAGGGGGGACCTCTCCCGAGAAAATTTGCTGCATCTACAAGGGCTCGAACTCCAAACCACTTGCTTAAGCGACCAAAGCCCCTTCCACTCAGGCCAACCTTCCACTTTACATCTCGCCTTGTATTTCCTTCTGTACTTTCCCCATATTACCATATGGTGAGGTGGCCTGGGGGATCCGGTTTGTATTTGTGTTTAGTTGAACCAGGGCCATGCGTGCTCCTTTACCGTGTGTATTTGACCTGGGTCAATGTCCCCGTGGTTGAACTTGTATAACCAGCAATGTTTTCTTTTCTACTGAAAGAATTTGAGCTCTTACCCAAAAAAAAAAAAAAAAGAAAGAATTTGAGCCAGTAAACCAACTCTGGTTGAACCCTGGGTGGAGCATGGTTAAGCCGAAGTTCAGGCTATATGATAGAGGGAGAGATATGGGTTTGTACAACTCTGTTAGTTTCTACGCTAGAAACAGAACACATTTCTCAAACAGCTTGGACTGTTTGTTTGATCTCTATAGTTGTAGATTGCTGAGTGAATTTCAACAGTCTATATCATTGTTTCCGGCAAAATTCTATAGGTTAAGTGGTTGCAATTATATCATGATTCCTCGAATTTATCCAAGAAGAGTGGGAATAAAACCAATCAGATGTTGATACTGATGCTCTTTTTTGTTGTTAAAACACCAATTACTCTAAAAGCTAAAGCTATTAGAGAATGGTACAACAATCTATATCAAACGATTCAACATCCCTCGGGAGCAAGACATCCATAGGAGAACACACAACATACGCACTAGCATGGGAATAACACGTCTGTGAGAGAATAAACACACAAACATATACCTCAGGATTTAAACACTCAACCTCCCACTCTGATACCATGTTAAACACTAATTACTTCAAAAGCTAAAGCCGTTAGAGAACGGCACAACAATGTATATCAAGTGGTTCAACATTTGTACACCACAAATGATTTGCATTAGTTCCCCATATATTTCCATCCTCTTCATACAACACAGGTCTCCTCATATGAACAATCAAACCTTCCATTTTCTTCAAGTATCTTGATTTGCATTAGTTCCCCGTACATTTCCATCCTCTTCATACAACATAGGCCACATCTGAACAATCAAACCTTCCATTGTTCTTCGAGTGTTTAGTTTTTCCGAGTCCAGTTAAGATAAGCTAGAGTAGTTCAGTTCCTCTGTTGTGAGTCCCGTGATATGGGGCCTGGTATGTGAAATACACCCGAGGGTAAATTAATAAAGATTTGAGAAGTGAAACCCAGAAAGATAGAAAGGAAAAAAAAAAAAAAACCTTTCAAAGAGTATTGGGGAGGGGCCGCGCGGACGTAGGCCCCAACTAGCACAAATTATGACGTACAATCTCCCACTTGGAGAGATGTTAAGCGGGTACCCCTCCTAAAGTGCAATGGAGGTCACCAACCTAGGCCATGGGCCTTCTTGAACACCCATTGACCCCATCCAGGTAAGTATGTTTTATCTTTTCTCATCAATCCCTACTTATCATTACTTTTCTCTTAATTTTCTTTAATATCTATCCGATGTGGGACTGAAAACTTCCTTCCATTGCTCCATTCTCAAACAGAAAGAAAAGCTCTAGGGGATTATAGAATCAAATTCTAGGTATAATCAGATTCCATAATCCCAACCAAACATTCTTAATCGGATTATAGTTCAAATTATAGAATCTGATTATATAATTTTATCAAAATCTAGAATCCATAAAAAGTTGGATTCTCTGATTCTTAGCTGATTCTTGCTAAATCTGACTCGAATCAGATTTTTGGGATTCTCTAAAAACCAATGTTCTAAAACCCGGTTCGGTTGCTAACCCGATAAAAACAGCGGGTTGGGTCAACCCGGTTGAATTGATGGGTGAACTCGGATCGACCAATAAACGCACATGTACAATCTAAAAAAAATACTTGAATTTTTTTTATCAATAACCAGAAACGAACATATGGAAAAAAAAATGAAAGGGTTTCTTTCAAATTTGAAACCAAATATATGATTTAAAATTTTATTTTTTTAATTATTTTTTTTCTTTATTAAGAACCCAGAAAATAATCTAAAAAAAGCTTGAAATTTTTTTTAATTAATAACCAGAAATGAATATATGAAAAAAAAAAAAAAACGAATTGGTTTCTTTCAAATTTGAAATTTTAACGATGAGAGAGAGAGAGACTTATCGGAATGTAGTCGGAGATAGTTGGTGAGCAACAAAGGTTTGGAGTTCAACATTTGCAGAGAAAATAGCAAGCGTTAAACCTATTTTAGGATTTTAGAATTTAGAATAAAACTCTGAAGGCCTCTACGTTATAATTAGTCAATTACCCCATCGTGTTTCAATTATTGTTTTAACTTGGCCGGGTCACTAGTTTAACTGGTTTAACTAGTGGGTCTTGCCAGGTTTTGAGACTTATTGGGTTAGAAGCTCACTCGACTCAGTTATATCACTAGATACTAGTTGAACCGGGCGGGTCAGGTTGGACTTTAAAACACTACTAAAAACAATAGAAAGCTTGATGTTTTATTTGCTAGAAAATTTTTATGATTATGAGATTTTTATTTTTTATTTAAGAATTAATTAATATTATATAACACAATTATGTGTCTTTATGATTTTATTTTATGCATACAGTCATTAAGGTAGAAAGTATAAAATATATCTCTATAATCTGGGTCAACCAAATGAGATTTGGATTTTATTTGACAATCAAATTTCAGAATCCAATATCTCCAAACATGATTTTGGATTTTGAAAATCAACAATAAGAATTTGAATTTTCATAATCCGAGATTATAATCAGAATCTAGAATCCGGAATGCCCACCACATGCCCCCGATTGTCTCTCTCTCTTAAGTAGAGTTATCTCTTTTCTTCTGACGAGTCCAGAAAGCCACAAAATGTTAATCAAAGTAGTTTTAGCTTCTCAAATCCAGAACCTAACCAAACCAACTAAGCCTAAAATGCAATCAACCTTAGATTGGTTTAGGCTTTCAACCCAAGTGCACAAAACCCGACTGAAACCAACCAACGATTTGGTTTGATTGATTCGGATTGAAATGAGTTGAACTGGTCCCAACTCAAAATGAAAACTCCCATTATATTCTTTAGATATCTTCTGAAGTTCTAGGGTTGTCAATGGGCCGAACCATGCTCAACCACACACCAGCCCGGTCAAAAAGTAAATTAGGCTATAAACTACCCAAAGCCTGACTACAACCCTATCTTAACAGCCACTGGCCCTATGATTTTTTCATAGGGTTTATAGGACCAGAATCGAGCCGGCCCTGTCGTTTAAAGCCAAAAGATAAAAACCATTTTCTCCATATGTTGCATCATTCAATAAATTTGTTTCTTAGAATCTTAAAATTAAAAAGAAAATATCATATTACAAAGGGTAGGTTTGGTATAATCCCTTCAAACCGTGGTCATTACAACCAATACCCTCTTGCACTGCTTTCGTGAAGCCAACAACGCAGTTGATACGCTTGCAAATTACAAATTTCCTTCTCGACACCCTTAGGGATGATTATGTGGGCAAATCGACTCCACAGTTCATTGTAACTGAACCTTAATTACTGTTTATTTCATTTTACATTACATTACCAAAAAAAAAAGAACACCAATACCCTTATTGGTCCAAACTAAAGGGTGTCCAACGATTTCTATCAGAAGCTGACCATTTGACCATCACACCCATCTATCAATGGTTATGTTCAAGTGTTTAAAAGGATAGAAAATTAAACTATTAATTTATCTCGTAATTATAAAAGATAATTAGGATTTTCACAATTTTCATTATTATGAATCTTCTGTCTTTACACATAAGCACATGTTTTGTTCTTAAAATTATTAAGGTATATATAGGGGTATATTCATCTTTAAAATATGTTGCTTAATCAAAAGGCAAATATGTGGTTACTTTATTGATGGAGGTTTGTTGTAACATGCTTTCAAACTATAGGGGGTATTTGTGATGGCCAAGGTTTGAGAGGTATTTGTTGTCATTATACCAAACCCCAAGGGGTGGGAATGTAATCACCCTATTACAAAAAAATAAAAACAAAAAACAAAAAACCTCTCTTACTAGTTTGAACACTAATTAGGAGATGATATTATGAATTCTTAACGAGTACTTATTGCAGCTTAAAACTTATGTGAAGTTTATAACTACTCTTATTGCAGTATATAACTTATATAAGCACGATAGCACTTACGGATAATTACCACCCATAAGTACTGGTACTGGAAGAAGGCTACCTCTGCCGGAGGAGAACTTTTTCTTAGCTTTGGTAGGGTGCGCCAGGCCCGTGCAATAGTGCAACGCATGGGCGACGCATAAGGACCCCAATAGCAAGCTATTGTGATGGGCCCTCCCCAATAAAAAACTAATTTAATATCGTGTGGGTCGATGACCCACGTATCAGATATTAAACTGATAAGAACAGATACTACACTTGATCTTAGCCAAAAGGCCGAGAAAGGTATGCTTTGCCTTTCATCTTTACTCTATTGTTATAACATCCTTCCCTTCAACTTTTATCTTCCCTATCCGATATGGGACAAGAATATGATGATGGTGTTTCCGTGTTAGCCTAATACATTAAAGGTTGATCATTTGTTAATTCAAAGCTAAACAAGGACCCAAGTCTGGTTCTCAAGTCATCTAGCAAATTGGCCAAGACCTACTGACAATAGACTAAATGTACTAGAGGTGCCCAACCATTATTTAACGATGTGAGCTTAATATTGATCATAATACTCCCAACTGTTCGGACTCATGTGATGTCACAAATATGTTATAAATTAAACTAATTAATAATAACATAGATAAATAATTCAAAAATAATATTTTTTGAAAAAAAAAACCTTTTTTTTTTCAAATCGAAGGGGTTCATGACATGGCTTCAAGGATCAGACCAATTCGGTCCAGATTGGTCTGATCCCGGGTTTTAAGTCTCGGGATCAGACCGATTCGATCCCAAGCCACGATACAACTATTGTATCAAGTGGCTTTTGATCAGATCGGTCCAACCGATCTAGTGGCTGGATCGGTTGATCCAACCAATCAAAAGTTTTTTTTTTTAATTTATAAAACTAATGATCTAACAAGTATCGGCCTAGATTGGTCCGATTCCGACTGGACCCGACCGGTACAGTCGATCTGGTGACTGGTAGACCGATCCAATTTTTTATTTTTATTTTTTAAAAAAGAACGACCCAACTTATGGATCGGCCTGTATCGCCGATCCGGATTGGGATTGGCCGGGATCAGTCAAATCCAAGATCCCGGGACTTAAAACCCTGTTTTATGAAAAACTTTTTTACGAGGCCATGTTGATTCCCAAAGTGATCTCAACCTAATTAAAGGTCCTTAACCGTAAGCAAGTCCCATCCCTTTTAACAGATTGTAATAAAAGGGAGCTGATTTTTTTTTTAAATAGATAAAAAAAAAATAAAAAAAAAAACTTTTATTAATAAAAGAAAAAAGCTAATTAAAGCTCCAATGTTCTTACCCTTAATTACCTAATTAGGGGTGTACAATGGACCAAGCCCACACGACACTGCCCCTTTAAGCCATGTACGGAATCGCATGATTTGGGCCATGCCAACAGGCAGGGCTTATAGGCCCATGTTGTACTTGGGGGCGAAATTCCGTCAGTTTGATTCGGTTTAGTAGCCAAATCAAAACGAAATGTAGTGAACTAAATCGAAATTCGAACCAAACTGAAATAGAAACCAAAAAATTGAACCGATGGCCTAAACCAAAAACCAAACCAAAATAGATTCGGTTTTTTGGTTCAGTTTTATAAAATTAATGCTATTTTATCTACTAAATACACATACATATATAGATATATGTATATTAGTCTAAGTCAATTCGGTTTGATTTAGTTAAGTTCAGTTTAATTGATGCCTAAACCAAAAAACCAATTAATTCGGTTTTCCATTTTCCAAACCAAAACTCAACCTGAAATATGGAAAAAAAAACCCAACCCGACTTTTTCGGTTTGGTTCTTCCGGTTTTTGATTTAAAAACCAATTGAGTGTCATGCCTGGGTTTCATGTTAATAGACTATTATAATCCGCGTTCCATCACAGAACCTGAGAAACATCAAAATCAATATTCCGCACGAGATTTTAAAAAGGATGCCCATATCACTCTACTTTAACCTTGTTAGCTTGAGGCTATGAAGCTTTTATTAGAATTAAGCCAATGACATTGGCACACACAGAAACTATATTCTGAAGTAAATTTGGGGAGGGGCCGCGCGGACGCAGGCCCCCACTAACACAAATTATGACGTACACTCTCCCACTTGGGGAGATGTTAGGCGGGCACCCCTCCTGTGTGCAATGGAGGTCACCAACCTAGGCCATGGGCCTTCTTGATCACCCATTGACCCCGTCCAGGTAAGTAGGTATTCCCTTAATCATCAATCCTTACTTATACTAGTTTTTCCCTTCACTTTATTTCATGGTTATCCGATGTGGGATCCAAAATTTCCTACCATAGCTCCATTTTCTAAACAGAAAGGAAAGCTCTCGACACATTCTCTCTCTCTATTAGGCTGTGTTTGGTCCGGCTTGTGGTTTTGGATAAGCATTCAATTCGATTAGTGACTCAATGAGAGCACTTATCCACAGCAACAATACACTGCTCACTTGAAGAAAATAGCCTTTGATAAATACATTTATTTAAGTTCTTATGAAAGTTCAGGGGTAAAATAAGTATTATAAAAATATTATTAAAGTTTAGAATTAACATTTATTTAAGTGTTTATGAAAGTTTAGGGGTAAAATAGGTATTATCAAAATATTACTAAAGTTTAGAAATAGCTTCTGGCGTAAGTGGGCATAAGTGATAAGAGAAGCTGCTCTTCTCGTTATGAGTAGCCTTCCTCTACTGCTTATGGATAAGCACTTGCCCATTAGGTGTTACCAAACACACTTTTAATTTTAAAAAGAACTTTAATAAGATTTAAGCAAAAATAAGCACTTCTATAAGCGGTACCAAACGCAGCTTTAAATTAGAGCAAACCACAAAATGTTCAGACCAAGTTAATAAGCATAAAAGTCAAAAGACAATAATGAATTCAAAAAGGATTATCATTAAAATTTTGTTGAAAGATAAGAAAATTCACATATTGGAAAGCAATTAAGATGCAATAGACTTTTGTATTTATCAAGGCTAGGGTTTAATATTTTCGTTTGTCATCTAACACATAATATGGCCAAGTATTCTAAAAGGAATACAAACCATTCTACCCTTTTGCTTCAGGTTCTCTTCCATCATCAAATCACTTTGTATCCAAAGCCAATTGATTGGAAACATACTGGGACCATAACTAGTTAAAAGCAATGACCTAATCTGATACAGAAGGTTTCAAATCACTTTCATCATCAACTTTTTATTGAACCACACAAGGTAGGGGTGCAACTTGGGTCGGTTAAACCTGTAACCAAACCGAATTCGGTTCGGTTTGGGTTGGGTTTCTAGATATTTGGTTCGGTTTTGGTTTTGAAATTATAAAACCGAATTACACCCATTTGGTTTTGGGTTGAAGCTTCGGTTAAATCGAATCAAACCGAAACTGAACTCTAGTATATATAATTCTAAATCAAACCAAACTGAACCAATTTAAACCAAATTATAGTCTATACACATGTATTATATGTAATATATATATGATGTATAATGCAACTCTAAAAAACACTATAGTAACCCGAACCAAGACTGCAATTCGGATTGGGTTGGTTTGGGAAAATACAACATTCTTATTTATCCACAAATATGACAATCCTGACTCAAATCTTTAAACCCACAATGAATTCCGAAAGGCAAAGCACAATGGAACTGTTGGGTTCAATATAAGTGAATATACATTAAAACTGCACAACAGGACCAGGCAACATAGAACCTGATAACAAGCAAATGAGGATTTGACTACAAAAGGGGAAACTGGCTTCAGAGAAAGAAAGGGCATTTTAGATACAAGGACCCTTTTACTTGCATGTACACTGAAGAGAAGCTGAGAAAGAAAATGCAGAAATTTAATGTAACAACAAACACAGTGGGGTTGGGAGGTGCACCTGTTATCTGGAGTGATACAAAATTTGATAACAGATACCGTCACCGAACGTGCAGCAGCCAACGAGTGTTCACCGCTAATCTCCGACCTTTTGTGACGACGAACGACTATAAATTACAAAACCGCCCTCCTTCCAAAATAATCCAAGTCTTCTAAAGCAGTGGTAGCCATTATCTGCAGGGTTGACAGCCGTATAATCATTGGGAAAAGGCATTTAGAAAGAAACTTGCTTCAAGAATCGAGTGATCTCAGATTAATCCTCTGCCTTGATCTCTCTCAAAGCCACAGCCACAACCGCCGTTTTGTTTCTTATCGGTGTCCCTTCTTGTTCTAGGAGTAGAGGGGCTCATGCGGGAGCTTTGGACGGACTGGGTTTCGGGAACATATTTTTGTGAAGCAAGGTAGGTCAGAGCTGTAACAACGTCTGCTATGAGGGGACGCATGGTCGGCTGTTCCTGAACACACATAGCCGCAACAGCAAGTGCTTGATACAAGCCCCTCTCAGGATACTGGCCTTGTAGCATCGGATCAGCCATCTGTGAAAATTTCCTCCGGTCTTTGAACAAGGGCCGCGCCTGCAAACAAGTCCAGGAATACATTTACAAAAAAAAAATGTTAGAATTCACTACTTTTTGCACAAGTAATTGTCCTTTTTATCATTGTTCTTCATCACTAAGAAATCTTCTTCTTTTTTTTCTCTATCATTTCCATGTTTCAATAGTAAATATCTGAAAGAAGAATTTTACCTCAAACATCAATAGATTCCCAATTACTCTTACACTCCCTAAGCAGAGTAAGAGTTACACTATGACTCATAGCGTTTAAACTCAGTATTGGATCGGGGATTGGCTGATCCAAACATGACCCAAAATTTTATTTTATTTTTAAAAAATCATAAATTTTTTAAAGGGGTATCGGACAATCCATATTGGATTGTCCGATCTGACTCGGTTTCAGACCGAGTCATAGAACTTAAGCAATTTCAGGATCGTGACTCATCTCGAGCCGATCCCAAGTTGTTTCGGCCGATACTCAACACTATGCCATGACTCTCTAAGCTAGATCCTCAACCATTGAGATGAACTTGAAGACCAATAAGTCACACAGTAGGATCTTATATGACCAAAGTTCTGCTGAAAAGGGTTTATCATGTCATGTGATCATGGACTACCATCAAAACAACTAAATAGGCAGTGAATACTTGTCCATAAGCTGGAGAAATTTAATTCTATCCCCAAACTCATTCAATGCGCTCAGCACACACAATGACCAGTAAAAATTAAAGTAGAAGATTATACACGAGGAAAATACACATATATTTCACAACAAATGCCACAAAACAAATTTCATCAACAAAGACAATATATGTTAAGGAAGAAAGTTTCTCTTACCCATGCAACCAGATTGTGTTCCCCACCGGCTTTTGAATTGTCAATCGCTTTCCTACCGGTGATAATTT